>APFE030935946.1:84413-97862 GCA_000404065.3 Pinus taeda
AATTGTTTTCTTATAGTTTAGATTTTGATTTTTTTTTTTTTTTAAAGTTTCATTTAGTTTTAAAATTTTGCTTTATCTAAAAGACATAAAAATATTGTGGAATTTTTTTGCCAGATTTAGTAGCTTAGGGATCTATCACGTTTTATCTTCTCTGCTAACGCTAAAATTTTTTGATGTGGAATTAATGTTTATCATTTTTATGGGATTTAGCATGCTTGAATGATCATTTTTTGAAGATTAGCTACATAAATGAGATATTTGGTTAGCGTTTAAAATTGGATGGTTGTGTATCAAAGCTTTATCTTTCGAAGTTTTAATTTGCTGGAGTATCATTTAAGCATTTTCTCGCATTTGGTAAAAGTTAGTCTCTGATCGAGCTATTTGATGTAAATGATTGCTCTACATGGTTTACTTTTCTGCAACATTTAGTAAGTAATCATTCAAACATTAACTTTATAAGGCAATGGTCTATTTATTTAACAAATCAATTTAGTGCTTGTTCCTTCGTGTCTCCCAACCCAACTGGTTCACAGTTGGTCATCCATTTCCCTACAGGGTCTACCCCCCTTAGCCGCGGGAGACAAGATTAAACGGAGAGATCGTGGATCAGAGTGACAACCCCCGGTCTGAGCATTGTCATGACAATCTGTACGACAACAGAACCCATTAAAAATATTAATTATTATAATAACTCCTCATCCGGGTGGAATTTCTCCAAACGATTTCTAGGTTCTAGAGATCTCATGTATTCTAGCCCCTCCACAAAATTTCGTAGCTAGAGCACATCCGATGTTACCCAAAATCAACAAGTAGCTTCCTTGCGTTTTGTCATTGGCTCGGGACAGTCTGTTTTGACTTTGATTGTACTCTCTCTATCTGTTCCTCTGCTGAACATTTGATAATAATAATAAAAAGAAATGATTAAGGGTTTTTCCCCACATTGGTGTTTTTTCCCTGGATTGAGTCAAATCTTGTGTCCTCGTCTTGGCTAGTCCTTTACTCTTGATATTTATGTTCTTTCTTCAATTATTGTCAATGCGATAATGTTTTATGTGATTGCTTAATGGAAATTAAAATTGGTCACATAAGGAACATTGAAGTAATTGTCCTAAGCAAAGAAAATGTTATCTAAATTAACATGGTATCAGAGCTATGGTAAGGACAAAGCCCAAGCAAGAGTGAAAGAAAGCAATCACTAAGAGTTCGTTGACAAGCCCGCTTGATCCTTGCAATTCTAAAGGTAAGTCAACATGAAGTTCAGTATCATGTCCCTTCTCAAACACATTTGTAACAGGGTGTTTCCACACATTTTTGCACAAATTTGGCTAAGGGAAAGAACACAACATTTTCGACTTAGGGGCTTAGGAGGAAATTTGTTAAAATTGGCAACTATGGACAAACTCCATGTGGGTCATCTTATTTATGGCAGCTGATATTTTTATTGGATCCCTCTCATTGAGAGGTGTAGGATTGATCAAAAGATCATCCGATTTTGATAAGTATTCATGCAGTTATGAATTTATTTGTGTTATAAGACAAATTGTCAAGTCGGCCAGCAACTTGAGTAGGCTCAAAAGCCCAATAGTCATGTCTATTCATCATCTACGTTTTAGTATAAATAAGAGAAGACTTGAAGTCATTTTGGAGAGACACTCTTCATGTGATCTCCTCCTCTCCACGTCTTTGGGTTTTTGGTGAAGGAGAAAGACACTAAGAGTACGCTGGACTAAGTAGCTAATACCCTAGCCACAGGTGATGCCCTAGACGTAGTGATGCCCTAGCCGTAGTAAGCGCAAGCTTATGAAGAAATCTAAATGCAGTCAATGGGTCAAGAGAACGCAGTCAACAAGACCTGTTCACGCAACAGAACTTCACATTCCTCTCTGCCATTCCACGTGAAGTTTGGATACATGTATACGCTATACAGTTATGACAAAGCTCGCATACAACCGCAGTAGCCACAGTTGAGGAATGACGAAGCCGCAGGGAATGAAGTAGCCGTAGTCAAGGGAAAATGACGAAGCCACAAGGAATGAAGAAGCCATAGTCAAGGTATATGAAGCCGCAGTCAAGACATAGGAAGCCGCGATCAAGGAGAGGGTAGCCGCAGTGATAAGGAAGAGCTGCTGGGAGTTGCAGGTGGCCGTAGTAAGGTAATGAGGCCGCAGGAAGGAACTGTTGTAGCCACAATCAATGCATATAGACCTCGGTGGTATCCCTGTGGCAGTTTAGATGCAATGAACAACAGTGACTCAGATTGCACAATGAAAATTACGTTAGCTGTCATCTTAGTCTCACATATGTATATGTTACTATCTCAGCATAACCAATGATGAAGCAGGTTTCAGTGTTGATCAAGAGCTTCTCGGCATACTTGTAAAAGGAGACATATAGTGTCAATAGTCATCACAATATTTAGATCTAGTATTGTTGATATGAATAAGTATCTCAGAAGCAGTCAAGATGATAAAGACCATAACAGCTTCAGCATGATGAAAGAAGCAATGATCACCAAGTCAAGAAGAGTCAGCTTTGGCAAGGATCAGTGTCTAAGATCATGATCTCACAAATGATCTCATCCTACAGTAATGTGCAGTCGTGATCTTCATAGGTGCAGAGATCATCTCAGTAATAATCTCAAGGAAAAGTCATGGTGCAGCAATGATGCTCTCAAGAACCTTGCAGCAGTAATGAAGTTCTTCATGTAGTAGTGATGATCTCAGAGGTGCAGCAAGGATGATGATCCTAACAGCATGATGATGAATGAGACAACATGATGATGGGCATATTAGTAATGAGACAACATGATGATGGGCATATTAGTAAGGAGCAACATGATGATGGGAGCAACTCAGTGACTAGGTGTAGCACAGTGACAGGTGCAACATGAGTACAAGTTGCATCACTATGTTAAGGTGAAGCCATCACCTTGGAGAATCAGTTGAAGTAGAATGTCTTCAACTAATCTCATGTATAATCATGATAGGAAAATATATATGCTCATATCTAGATAAGTCAAAGTGTTGACTTTTGTTGGAAATGTACTATCTCTCTCTCTCTCTGTCTTTGCTGAACTTTGAAGAACATAAAAGGAGAATTGACAAAGGGTTTCCCCACATTGGGGTTTGTCCTTGGCTGGAGCCACATCTTGTGTCCTCTTGTCTTCGCTTGTCTTTTGTGATTTATATTTATGTTCTATCTGCAGTTTACTTTAATGCTGATGTGATTTCTGACTGTAAAAATTAAATAAATTGTTTTGGCATAAAACATGCCTAAAATTAACATGGTATCAGAGCTGAGGTCAAGACAATGCCCAAGCAAGAGTGAAAGAGAAATCATCGAAGATAGTTGGGAAAGGACAAAAGGATCAGCGGATTCCTCATCTCTCTTCAAATTCACCGAGGGTGAAGTCGAAGTAGAAGATACTATCAGAATGACGTAGCGAAAATTTCTGATGGCGTACCTAAAGATCACTTCATTTGGAAGTTCGGATCTAAGGGTGGAAGGAAAGGCAGATAGCTAGTTCAGCCATTATGCGAAGGAGTGTCCGAATGGCAAGGACACATCACTTGATGATGATAACAATCATTCCAGGGACATCTTCAATGATCAAAGGAATGACAGGTAATGCAGGTCATCAAGGAAATGGTCAACTCTTCAAAGAAAGCAAGGAACCCCAGGTATGAAGAATCAAATGTTGTTTCTGATAAGATAAAGAAGCATTATCCTGTATTGGCCCTCTCCTTCAGATTCTTTGGGAATTTGGCTTATTGATTGTAGTGCTTCAAGGCACTTCATCGGATAGATAGGTGCACTCTCTAATTTGGTAGAGAAGGAAACAATCGTGGGATTATACTTGGAGCCGATGCCACCTATCCCGTAAAGGGTGTAGGGAATGTTATACCTCAATTGAATAAGGGTAACTCAATTCGTTTACAGAATCTCTTTTATGTACCTGATCGCAAGAAGAACTTGGTGTCCATTTCAACAATGGAAGTCAAAGGTTTCAGGGTGGCACTCATCGATGGAAAGGACCACAGGTTTGGAACAACCCAAGGGGTTTGAGATTCATGATTGGGAATTTCATGTATACAGGTGGAAGACAACCCTCTATGGCTTGAAGCAAAACACCCCAGGCATAGTATGAGAGGATTGATATCTGTTTGATGAAGTTGAGATTCACTAGGAGTGAAACCGTTACAAACCATTACTCAAAAGGTTGTGGATGATAGACCTCTCATACCAGCGCCTTATGAGGATGATCTATTTCTGACAGGTGCATACCCTCTCATTTGCAGAATTAAGAGGGAGTTGGATTCTGGATGTGGAATGATAAACTGCAAGCCTGTGACTCCCTCGAGGATCTTAACTTTCAGAAGATATATGGTAGTGATGTCGGACTAGATTTGGGAAATGCCTCTGAGTTTCATAAACTTATTCCTGTTGATGTTCTTGGTGAACTTCCGTCCGGACATATGTTTTGCAGTTAGCATGGTGAGCTCATATTTGGTTTAGCCTCACTGGATTAGTGCCAAGAATCTTCTGAGATATCTTCGGGGCACAATCTCTCATGGATTGAGATACACTGCCGGAAATATGAAACTGCATAATTATTTGAATGCTGATTGGGTAGGCAGTGTGGAGGAACACTAGAGCACTTCTCAGTGCTGGTTCTCTTTGAATTCTGCTTCGATATCATGGATGAGTAGGAAGCGGAAGTCAGTTGTTATAAGCACTGCCGAGACCAGATACATAACTACGAGTATGATCTCGTATGAAGCTGCCTGATTGTGAAAGCTCTTCAGTGAGCTGTTTGTACACATGATGAATACCACTGTGATTCTTTGTGACAACCAGAGGTAGGATTCGATTATTGAGGAATCCCATATTCGATGATTGCTCTAGCAGATAGACATTAGATACTACCTTATCTGGGATATGGTAAGTCGATGAGCAAGGAAGCTCCATCGTTGTGAGATGATGTACAAGTCGCTACACTTTGTCAAAGCCCTCGGGGAAAGATCAAATATGTGATTTTCTCAAACGACTTGGAGTCGTCGAGAGATCCTTGTAAAAGGGTCCTGCATGTTGGATACATTGAGCTCTGGGAGCTTTGGGGGCTTGGGGTACTTACTGGAGCAACATACAACCACAGGATGACTCATCATTCCTTGTTGGTGCACTTTGTACAGGGTAAAAGGTTCAACCTTCTCGTGTGATACCCCGTGGCGACTATGGAACAGGATGTTTAGTTCTCCTGTGGGTCAGGATGATTCATTCTTCGTGGTGACTATGGAACAGGATGATTAGTTCTCCTGTGGGCCTGAATGATGTGTTCTCCATGGCGTTGTGGAACAGGATGATTTGTTCTCCTGTAGGCTAGGATGATTAGTTCTCGATGGCATCCACTGGACATGATGATTCGCTCTCCTGTGGCCAGGATGATTTGCTCTCCTGTGGACAGGATGATTAGTTCTCCTGTCGAGGCATCCTACCCATGCAGTCTGGGACTCATGGGAAGTACCTCTCATTGATCCAATGGCAGGGAAATGAGAATAGGGACTATGTAGTATGATGCGGGTCTTGTTCTACCGTACTCCTATGTTAGGATGACTTCATTATTGGGTCATGTACGTCTGGTCTAGTGAGGTGTACCCACTTATCACTGATTCAGGTTAGTAGAGGATGGTTAGGACCAGTGGTACACACTCTGAGACTGACTTCAGGTCAGTGGAGAATGGTATGAGACATTCTCGATCAATTCTTCTTCTTCATGGTTAAGCAGAGCTGAGCAGAGCTAGCTGAGTTGAGCAAGGTAGTGCAGAGCACTGATGGCAGAGATAGTACAGTCGAACATATGGATCAGCAGATGGAGTTCTCCCTAGTTGAGAGGGAGTGTTAAAGTTGGAAACTAGGGCCAAACTCCATGTGTGTCATCTTATTTATGGCAGCTGATACTTTTATTGGATCCCTCTCATTGAGAGGTGTAGGATTGATCTAAAGATCATCCGATTCCGATAACTGTTCATGGAGTTATGAATTTATTTGTGTTATAAGACAAATTGTCAAGTTGGCCAGCAACTTGAGTAGGCTCAGAAGCCCAATAGTCATGTCTATTCATCATCTACGTTTTAGTATAAATAAGAGAAGACTTGAAGTCATTTTGGAGAGACACTCTTCATGTGATCCCCTCCTCTCCACGTCTTTGGGCTTTTGGTGAAGGAGAGAGACACTAAGAGTACGTTGGACTAAGTAGTTGATGCCCTAGCTGCAGGTGATGCCCTAGACGCAGTGATGCCCTAGCCGTAGTAAGCCGCAGGCTTATGAAGAAATTTAAACGCAGTCAATGGGTCAATAGAACGCAATCAACAAGACTTGTTCACACAACAAAACTTCACATTCCTCTCTGCCATTCCACGTGAAGTTTGGATACATGTATACGTTATATAGTTATGATAAAACTCGCATATAACTGCTGTAGCCACAGTTGAGGAATGACGAAGCCGTAGGGAATGAAGTAGCCGCAGTCAGGGGAAAATGACGAAGCCAAGTCAAGGTATATAAAGCCGCAGTCAAGACATAGGAAGCCGCGGTCAAGGAGAGGGTAGCAGTAGTGATAAGGAAGCGCTGCTAGGAGCTGTAGGTGGCCATAGTAAGGTAACGAGGCCGCAGGAAGGAACTGTTGTAGCCGCAATCAATGTATATAGATCTTGGTTGTATCCCTGTGGCAGTTTAGATGCAATGAACAACAGTAACTCAGATTGCACAATGAAAATTACGTTGGGTGTCATCTCATTCTCACATATGTATATGTTACTGTCTCGGCATAACCAATGATGAAGCAGGTTTCAGTGTTGATCAAGAGCTTCTCAGCATACCTGTAAAAGGAGACATATAGTGTCAATAGTCATCACAGTATGCAGATCTAGTATTCTTGATATGAATAAGTATCTTAGAGGCAGTCAAGATGATAAGGATCATAACAGCGTCAGCATGATGAAAGAAGCAATGATCACCAAGTCAAGAAGAGTCAGCTTTGGCAAGGATCAATGTCTAAGATCAGATCTCACAAATGATCTCATCCTACAGTAATGTGCAGTCGTGATCTTCATAGGTGCAGAGATCATCTCAGTAATAATCTCAAGGAAAAGTCATGGTGCAGCAATGATGCTCTCAAGAACCTTGCAGCAGTAATGAAGTTCTTGATGCAGTAGTGATGATCTCAGAGGTGCAACGAGGATGATGATCCCAACAGCATGATGATGAATGAGACAGCATGATGATGGGCATATTAGTAATGATACAACATGATGATCGGCATATTAGTAAGGAGTAGCATGATGATGGGAGCAACTCAGTGACTAGGTGCAACACAATGACGGGTGCACATGAGTACAAGCTGCATCACTATGTTAAGGTGAAGCCATCACCATGGAGAATCAGTTGAAGCAGAATGTCTTCAACTGATCTCATGTATCATCATGCTAGGAAAAGATATATGCTCATATCTAGATAAATCAAAGTGTTAACTTTTGTTGTAAATGTACTATCTCTCTCTCTCTGCTGAACTTTGAAGAACATAAAAGAAGAATTGACGAAGGGTTTCGCCACATTGGGGTTTTTCCCTGGCTGGCGCCACATCTTTTGTCCATCTTGTCTTGGCTTGTCTTCTGTGACTTATATTTATGTTCTATTTGCAGTTTGCTTTAATGTTGATGTGATTGCTGACTGTAAAAATTAAATAAATTGCTCTAGCATAGAACATACCTAAAATTAACAAAATTCGACTTAATTTGGTTTCTAGTGTAAGGTGGGGGCCACTCACGTGGGAATTCGAACTAGGCCATTCAAATGGTTTGGAGGGAATTCAAAAAGCTAGATGGAGGGGCCCACATGAGGCAAGGAAGGCCCGCGAAGATAAAAGCAGGAGAGAGCTCTAACTTTGATTCATTCTTACACCTTGCAATCAAAATTAGATTGTTCGCTCTGCTGTTTAGCTGAGTCAACCAGCAGTTTAGCCATGAATCTCTCAAGCAGGAGATTCAACCTCTACTTCGCTGGACCATTCGTGCTCGCCCTAGAGATGCAGTTCCATAAGTATTTCAAGAGTTTCGGAAGTGTGTACAACACTACCATTCAACCACAACAAGGAGTGGGTATTTCTGGCTAGCTGGAGAATATGCAGGGGGAGTTTGGAGCTATCAGAGCCAACATCCTAGTAGTTCGATTTACAGTTACCCGCAGCCACCACTAGGCTCACCTGGGAGTTGGAAGAAAGAATTGTAGAGTTGGAGCTGGATGGGAGAAGTAGGAGATCACTTGGAGGGCCATTTGAAGAAGATTGCTGGAGTTGGAAGAGCAGAGATTGAAAGAATCAGTCACAACAACAAAATTTGAAATTGGACGAGGGCCAAGCTGTGAAAGGTCAATTTTTGAAGGTTGGAACCAAGGGAAACCCTTTCTGGGTTTTTCTAGGTTTTGGGCAAGGATCACACTCTCTATTTTATAGAATTTTCTAGGTAGGTCTAAGGGGTCAAACAGGGGTTCCAACTCAGCCAACAGCTAAAGGAGTTAAGGCGAATTTGGGCCAAAATTCCGAGGTCAACATTTGGCCAATTCCTTTGTGGAGTTTTCTAGGTTTAGGCCAAGGAGCAAGGAGCTGGAATCTTATAATTTTCTGAGCACGGGAATCAGTGATTCCAGCCCTTCGAAGTTAGCAGACATAGCAGTTTCCTGCTGTAGCATAGTTCAGTTTAGTGTAGCAGTTGTAGCAGCTTTCAGTTCAACATTTTCTCACCTGGGTTTTGTCAAGTTTGTCCATTGAGACAAGCCCGGGTGCACCATACTATTTTACTATTGTATTTTGCTCCAGAAGAAGTAATAAAATGGCTCAACAGTTTTCTATTTCCAGTGTTTCCATGGGTGTTGTTGACCACTGGAGTGGCACTTGATGATTATATGAAGACTCCATGCCCAAGGATGATCCAGAGGACACATGAACCATCAGATATCATTAGTCAACAAAGTTTTTTTAACTTTACTTCTATCTTCTCATCATCTTTCTTGTACCTAGATTCCACACCCTGCAAGGAATTGTAATAAGTGATACTAGTAATGACGAGTTTTTTGAGTCTGTAACAGGCTTAGGATGTTGGAACTCGATCAACAAACGAGTACACCTTGGAGTGTTTTTTTTATCTGGTTAATTATCCCTTTTTTTTCAGAGGCGGATAATTTTCTAGGTTTTTCACTCATATTTTATCCCAAAGCCGGGGTGATGGTTTGAAGGTTGAACCCCTAACACATCTTAGTGTCTAGATTCGATGTACATTACCATACTAGATCACACAAAAAAATTTGTGGAATTTGGCTAGGTCTAAGTAGGATTTTTTAATAATTAAAAATTTCCCGCAAAACGGGATTTTTTAATTATTTTTTATGTAATGGTGTGAATAAGTGGCCTTAGGAAATCTCTGGGGTGTGTGACTATTCAAAATTCATCTTTAGAGACCCAACATTATCCTAGGACCCACTTTGGGGGTCAAAAAACAATTTATAGTCTCTCAAAAACCAATTTTCCTAATGTTAGTAGCAAAAATGAGGAAAAAATTCAAAAAATAAATAATTGTCAAAATTTAGAAAATTTTTCAAAGTCAAAATAAGGCAAACAAGTGACAAGGAAAATTGAGGGGAAGTCAAATGGAAGTCAAAAGTACCACGTTGGTTGAATGAAATGTCACATATGGCTAAAAGTTCACCTTCGATAAAATTCAAATATTATGGATTACAATTTGATGGGGCATAGTCTAAGTCTAAACTTTAATAAAGTGGGTGGAGATTGCACCCCACTTCACTCCTGCTATAAGCTAAGTAGGAGGAAATCCAAACAGCAATACACACATGCCCATTCGAACTTCCCAGCATGAAGTCCAGGCTGCCATGTGACCGGTCAAAGGTTAATAAATTGGGTTTTTATTAAAGTTAATTTATCACGCTGTTTGCACATGTTACGCTGGCAGTCCCACTTGTACATTTCAGCTACACACAGTCACTCCAATCAACACTTCAGCAGCACGTTGGAATCAATTTCACGTGGGAATTAAACTCCACTTGTCTCAACTTATCATCAGCTTATACACAAAGTCAATGAATGGACAAATTTACACGTGTTTGGAGGACTGTGGGTACGTGGGACAGCATTGATCTAAAGGTTCATAGTTTCGGTTAGAAGCTCGTTGAGTGGGATATTTCCCCTACTTAGTCTAGCAGTTGTCTCATGAAAATAATAAACATATCAGTCAAGGGAACTCGCTGCCACTTCACAGCAGTCTACAAAAAGTATGAACAGCAGTTTGTTGTTTCAAATTGCAAGGTGTCACACCATGTTTTTTTTTATTACAGATTCATTGGGAATGCACTGGAGTTGGAGTTTACAGCAGCTAACTAAGGAGTTGTCTCCCCATTCCACCAGCATTCATACACATGGCAGCAGTGAGACACACACATGTTACCAATGGATGAACGATGATTCTCAAGGGAGATATACACAGCCAGTTAGGGAGCAGTTTACAACAGTGATCTCCAGCACTTGGACAGTTCTTTTAGCCACTTGCAAATTCATTTTTTGCTTTGGGATCTTCACCCTTCCACTTGTCACTTGCACTCACATTGGGATTGGCTCCCATTTGCCTATTTAAATGAGCTTTGGCTCTCATCTTTGTATCTTTCGAATGAGTTGTTGGGCTTGCGGAGACTCTGGATTTTGTATTCATCTTTCATATAATAAAAGAGACTTGGGGGTACTATTGTGTTGGTTTTCTCCTTCCATTTCTTGAGGTGATGTTATTTCAATTTTTGTGTTTTATATTCTACATGTATGTTTGATTATGCTAGTTATCATTTTTCCACTTGTTTGGATTAACATATGCAAGCTATATTGTATGGTTTTTGGGTTCGAGAAATACTGTAGGAAGAGGAGCACTAGAAGCTTTTGGGTGAAATCTCTAGCCTTCTCCTCCATTGTATAATCTAATCCCTTATGATTGCTGACATCTTTTTTTAAGTGTGTAGAGATCTTTAGATTTGGTTGAAGGATTTACTTAGGTGTGGGGTAACTCTCCAATAGACAAACTAACTCTCAAGATCAAGAATAGAAGGACCCAATCGGTTTGCCTTAAGGATCTCATCAAACGATTTTGAAAGAGGGAGTTTCCTTTCCTCTAGCTTATTAAGATCACATAAATTTAAATTAAATATTTTTCTTGATCAATATCTTGTGCTTTCAAGGATTTTATTGCTACCTAGAGCATTGTTTTAACTAGACAAGTATGGAGTTCTACTTGCATGTCTTGATCTAGTTCTTGTACACTAATTGTAGATTATCATTTTAACTATTTCATGTCATCTTTGTCTCCATTTCATGATTGATTTGCTTTCAATTTTTGAAGCATTCTACTTTTGTTTTAAGTAAAATACAATTTCATTTCTTAAAGAGAAAATACTTGGAAGGCATTGGTTGTTTATATCTTTCACACTTATCTTATGATGATTATTTCTAATATCAGATTTTTGCTTATAAATCTTAAAGAAATAATCTATTTAACTCTAACAATTCTCCTAGAAACTCACATCTCTTTTTTAACTTAACTTTTCATTAGGGACCACCCCCCTTAGCTAACCTAGGAGATAGCTTAAATGAAGAGAGAAGGGATTCAATGTGATAGCCCCTTCTTTGAGTTCCCTGCCACCAACCATACCTTGTAGGATTGAATGCTTTTCTCACTGACTTGTAGGTACGTGTAGGCGGCAGGGTCAATATCTTTGGCGCCGTTGCTAGGGACAAGTTTTCTTGTACATAAGAAATCGACTAACCTTTTGGTTTTAGCATTTTTGAACTTTAGATTTAGATTCTTGCTCAAGTGGTGACTCTACTCAATCCAAATTTTGCAAGAGTCTCGACTAGGAGAAATTCAAGTGGTCTAGTTAGCCCCTCTCCTGATCCTAAAAGGGTTTTTAGAGAGAGGTTGAATAGAATTTCTCGTAGTAGAGCTCTTGCTAGTCTTGGGCAAGAGGCTATTTCTGATATTCATTTGCTTTTTCAAGAACAAGTAGAGCCTAGCATCATGAATGGTCTTTTTGCTCCTTGTGAGTTCACTAACATAAATGGCTATCCTCACAATATCCCTGACAAGGCTATTGAAAAGTTGCCTTCCTTTCAAGGTAACAATGCCATTAGTGCTACATCACATGTGAAAAGCTTTAATGTTTGTATCTTTAAATGGTGTAACACCGCTAATTATGAGGATGTGAAGATGAGACTTTTTTGTTTTATCTTGAGAAGAGGATGCTCTTGATTGGCTCACTGAGCAACCTGCTAACTCATATAACTCTTTACAAGCCATTCTAACTACATTTTTAGACAAGTTTGGAGAGGAGGAGGAAAATAGGCATTTGATCAATGCCATTAGCAACATGAAGAAAAATGAGAATGAAACCATGGAGGAGTTTAACAAGAGATTCAATGAATTAGTAAAAAGCATGCCTGCTACTGTTAAACCTCCTGATGGATTTATTTTATGCTCATATCTAGATGCTTTTGGGGTTGACACTGCCTATGAGTTGAGGAAGAAGGAGCCTATGAATCTGAGTGTAGCTCAATCTGAAGCCTTGAAGATAGAAAGGGCTAGAAAGCAATCAGGAAAATCTGAAATTCCTGGTTTCAATAGAGGGCCATCGAAACCAAATGATTCCAAAGGCAAGGCCAAAGAAGAGACTACACATGATCCCATTAAGGAGTTAACCCAACTCATCAAGAGTATGGAGGCAAATCACACCAGTCAAATGAATGCTATCCAAAATCGATTAGTGGCCATGGAAAGAAATCAAGGTGGGAGATTCCCAAATAGAGGAAATGATAGATGGCAAAAGAGAGGACCTCCCATTGACATAGGCCATAATCCACTCGAGTCTACAAACTTAGTTGATGATTCCATGCCTTATTGTAGACCTTGTGATGACATACATGATGAACTCACTTGTCCTTATGCAAGAAGGATCCTAGAGGAGATATGACAGGCACAAGTGAACAAATAAATGTAGTTGGAAAAGAGCACCATTTGTCCTTGGAAAATTGGATGGGAGTTATGGAGAGTAGTCATAAGGTAAATAAAGAAGCTCCATCCTCCTATAGCATAAATAATTTTGAAGATTCGGATAGGATCACTGAATTATATGGAGAGAAGCCTTCATCGACTCAAATTTTACAGATAGCAAAGAATAAAGAAAGAAATCATAGTAAAACTTTCACTCCACCCACATCAAAGTTGAATATTGACTTGGGAGAATGGATTAATAATGCTAAGATTTTAGTTCATGTCGCTGAAATCATGAAGATTCCCTCCCAAAGATATAAATTATTGAAAGCCATTGATGCTCCCATTGGAAAAGAAA
>APFE030935946.1:120322-143368 GCA_000404065.3 Pinus taeda
TATTAAAATAAAATTTTTATGAAACGTAAATCAAAATAATAATAAAAAAAACGAAACTAAACCAAAACATAACTAAATCTAAATAAGGCTAAAGATTAAAACGCTTAAACCAAACTATATGCTAGCTAAAAAAAAATCTAAAATGTAACCTTAAAAAAAAACTTAGCAATTCCAAACCTGGAAAAACGCATTCATACCATACTGCATACGCATAAGAAGGAAACCTACCCGTGATAAAAAAAAAAAAAATTTACTTACGCCTGATTTATTGTTTCACCGCAGTTTATTTTTTCTTTGTGCGTAGATATGGCAGGTTGATGGCAATGGGAGAGAGCAGAGGTCGAGGGGATAAGGCAGCGTAACAACAGCAACGTGAATGCAGGTTTAGGAAGACGCCAATCACAGTGAACTCACATGATAACGCAGGTTCGGAGTAGCGTGGGAATGAGTGCGTGGAGACCAAAAATGCGTTGGGCAACAAGGTTTCGTGTTGCAGCAATGGATGACGGCAGAAGGGTAGACGTTTGCAACTTCCAGCAACCACGTAAACCCTCCAGCATTGGTCAGATGCAGTCCCACAATGTTTGTCGACAGGAGCTTTTTTTTCGATGGCAAGAAGGAGATGTTTGCAATGTGTGAATGCAGATGCATGGAGCTGAAAGGCGTAAGGTGTCTTGGCTGCACGTGGGAGAAAGATAATGGCTACAGAATGAGAACCAAGGAATGACAACGTTTTATTTGCAACATCGAACAGGCAGTTGGCCAAGCGGCAAGGGGTTTGCCCAGGTCACAAAAGTTCTCGAGAAATTTCCTCCTCAAATACAATTGAAACCCTTCAAATCTGAAAACAACCGATATTTGAAACCCTTGTACAGCAAAATAGTGTAGATAAACCTTGAAAATCCTCAGAAATCCTGCAACTTGGAATAGGAAATCACCCAAAACTAATATGTGCATAAAACAAAATCAAAACCCTAGATCAGCTAAACAACATTTACAACTTTTGACTCTTAAACAGCCATTTTTATCAATAATCATCAGTAACTTTATCAAAATTCTAGATTCACTATGAAAAACTTTAGAAATCTCTCATGCCATTCAGAAAAGTAAACTAAATGATAAACTCAGGATCAAAACTAGCTAGGCTTTGCAAGAAAATGCTTGCGGGAGTTGGCTGGTTTAGCCGAGAACTTCCCCAAACGCCCACTGATCTTCTTCAATAAGGGTTTCTTGCACAGCTCTCTTTGACCATCAATAAAGAGAGAAAAAACAGTACTAAATCTCAAATGCAATGGAGATACCTGCCATTACTTCAGAAATTCTAATACCATTCAAACCCTAGCAAGTGAAGAAGATACCTATGTTCAACAATACTCTACAATAAGCTGTTACTAATGGCTGAAAATCAAAACATGCAGAAAATATAATAGCTCACAACACTTCCAGAGAGTAACACCCGCAAGATTTCGACCCCAAAGTCTTTCTTTATTAGCACCAGAAAAAGTTTACAAAAGAGCTTCTTCAGCACAAGACTCACAGATCGAATGATCTCAAATGACCCCTAGCACCCTATTTAAAGGAAAATTTCCCAATGGCTAGTTTGAGTGATCCACGTCAAAATGATCTCGACCGTCGATGAGGATCAAGATATCTCTTAATGTCATCCGTCGAATTTTTAATGCATTAAAAAATTTCAAATTCTGCATTTATTTACTCAAAATATTATTATTTTATTATTGATCATCAAACATAGCCTTTGGAAAAATTTCCTTAGGACCTAGGACTTAAGACGCATGAGGAGATTAACATTTTTCCTAACCCTCAAGACACTTTACATCGTGATTTTTACAATTTTTACATCTTCAAGGGGAAAAAGCCCTTTGACAGACCCTCATAGACCACCCAGTTCTGCGACCAAACATAATCTAGCAGATTAATACACTAGGATTCTCCTAAAACTCTAATGACAAAATTCGTTCTAGCTTTGGGGTCAGGTTGAAGGAAAACTCTGTCGATCATGGATCGGTGAGACGAAAAACCTTCCGGAACATAGATTATTACTAGAAAATTAGGTCCACCTAGGCAATTTACATACATGACTCAACTCTGCTAAGATTATTTACAATTCAACATGTAGACTGGGTTTACAACTTAATATGATCTAGTGGATGATGACTGTCGAATGGCACGGACATGTCGATCAAGCGCTATCCCTTTTGCGAAGAAAAGAGGGTGTACTGCTATGGGTAGTTGACACGCAGTGGTCAATAGTATCGAAATGTTGTTTGGGTTAATATGGAATATTTTGATACATTAGACCTTCAAGCAAGTCCTAGGGAAGGAAATACACAAGCTGATGAGCTGCTTGTTGCTGCATCTACATTACAGCTTGGAGAGAACTTGGTGGATGATAAAATTAAGATGGAGATTATCTTTAGGCCATTGTTTCTTGATAATCTAGAGCATTGGCAAATCTTTAATGATGAAAGCCAGGTGGTTCGTTTTTTAAATAACATGGAGGAATTTTATGAATTTAAGGCTGGCTACAAAGAGAATGGATGTGATTATGAGGAGTGTAATGAGGTGACAAATCCCACTCCTAGGGAATGTGTAGCCTTGGAGCAAGTGTTTGACAGACATGATGAATCAAAGAGAAAAGATGATAAGAAAAATGACCCAGGGGAATTCATTGAAGTAAATATTGGTACCCCTCATGACCCAAAGATTATTAAAATAGGCAAGGGTACCAATGAGCAAGAAAGGAAGAACTTGATAAATTTACTTCATGAATATAGAGATGTTTTGGCTTTTTCATATGATGAGTTGAAAGGTTATAGGGAAGATGTTATGGAACATACTATCCCTCTTAAGGATGAAAATGCCAAACCCTTTAGGCAGAAACTTAGACAAATCAACCCTAAGTTAGCTCCCTTGGTGCAAAAGGAATTGCAAAAGATGCTTCAGGCTGGTGTTATTGCTCACACTAGGCATTCCACGTGGTGTTCAAACTTGGTTATTGTGAGGAAGAAGAATGGATCAATCAGGCTGTGTGTAGACTTTCAAAATCTTAATTTAGTTTATAAAAAAGATAATTACCCTTTACCTAATATGGAAACATTATTGCAAAGGGTAATAGGATCTGGAATGATGTCTTTGTTACATGTATTTTCAGGATACAACCAAGTCTTGGTGAAGAAGGAGGATAGACATAAGACAACATTCACCACACCATGGGGTACTTTTGAATATTTGAGGATGTCTTTTGGATTAACGAATGTTAGAGCAACTTTTCAAAGGGCTATGGACTATGCCTTTAAGGGTTTAATTGGGAAATTTATTGAGATCTATCAAGATGATTTAACTTTTTTTTCTAAAAATGGAATTTCCCATATAGGCCACCTAAGGCAAATTTTTGATAGGTGTAGAGAGTATGGAATATCCTTAAATCCTGCTAAATCTATTTGTTGCTTGGTCATATCATTTCAGCGGATGGGATCAAAATTGACCCTAAAAGAGTTGAGGCTATTCAAAAGATTCCTTTGCCTCATAATATTAAAACCCTTCAATCCTTCTTAGGAAAGATTAATTTTCTTAAAAGGTTCATTCCAAATTATGCCGAGATTGCCAAACCCATCCAAACCCTCTTAAAGAAAGATGTTAAGTTTGTTTGGGGAAATGAGGGTAGAAAAGGTTTTCGAGAAATAAAGGATTCTATTGTCAAAGCACTTGTTCTAGTAAGCCATGATTATTCAAAGGAGTTTTTGATTTTTTCTTTTGCATCCGAAGATACTATTGTTGGTGTGTTGCTTCAAAAGAATAATGAAGGGCATGAGCAACCTATTGCTTTTATGAGTAGGTCCGTTCAAGGGTCTGAGTTGAAGTATATCCCCATGGAGAAGCAAGCTTATGCGTTAGTCAAGTCTATTAAACAGTTCAGAGTTTATGTGGGGTATTCTAGGATAATTGCATTTGTTCCCCACTTTGCTGTAAAGGATATTTTAGTCCAATCTGATTGCTTAGGAACTCGAGCTAGGTGGGTCTCGAAGATTCAAGAGTACGATTTGGATATTAGACCTAACAAGCTTGTGAAAGGCCAGGGATTGGCCAAAATCTTGATTGAAGGAAATGAGAAAGCGATAGGAATGGTTTGTCAAAATGATTTGGAATTAACTTCATCAGAACTTCAAAGATTGGGTCAACTTGAATGGTATAAAGACATTATTTATTATTTGCAAAATTTGTCATGTCCTAACCATTTAGTTGGCCATAAGAGAAGAGCATTAAGGCTTAGAGAAACTAAGTATTGCATTATGAAGGATGGTCTGGGTTGGAGAAATCCGAAGGGGATAATACTTAGGTGTGTCGATGAAGTTGAAGCCAAAAAGTTTTTATCTGAGTTTCATTCAGGATTTTGTGGACGGCATTATGTTGCTAAGACTACTACCCACAAAGTCTTGAGGGCTGGTTATTTTTAGCCTTCTATTTTCGCTAATGTGCACAAGTATGTTAGAGGTTGACAAGCTTGTCAACTATTCACCAGGAAACAAAAGTTAACCTCTTTGCCTCTTCAGCCTATGGTCGTGGAGGTTCCCTTTCAACATTGGGGGCTAGATTTTATAGGGAAATTTAATGAAAATTCGAGTAATGGCTACTCATGAATTGTAACTGCCACTGATTATTTTACTAAATGGTTAGAGACCATCCCTACAAAACACGCCATCGACAAAGTAGTGATAGATTTTCTTGAAGATAAGATTATCACTCGTTTTGGTGTCCTTGCCAAGATTACTACCGACAATGCCAAGGCTTTTAGCTTTGCTGAATTCTCATCGTTTTGCTTTAAGTATGGCATTGTTTTATCCCATTCATCAAACTACTATTCTCAAGGTAATGGCTTAGCGCAGTCTAGTAATAAGAATTTGATAACCATAATCAAGAAGATAGTAGGGGATAACAAATGGGCATGGGATGGTAAAATTAAATATGCTTTGTGGGTTGATAGGATTACAAAGAAGAGTTCTACTGGGAAGAGTCCCTTTGAGTTAGTTTATGGCTTGGATGTTACCCTTCCTATGCATTTGAGGTTACCAACTTACCAATTGCTACAAAGTTTTACATCTGATAAAGATGTTGCAATGTAGGATTGATCAAATTGTAGAATTGGATGAAACCAGAAAGAAGAGCCTTTGAGCATTGTTGTAAAAATCAATCTAAGGTAAAAAAAAAATTGACAAATCATCTAGGAATATAATGTTTTCTAACAATGATATGGTTTTGCTATGGGATCGCAGAAATGAAAAACCAGGAAATCATGGTAAGTTTGACAGTTTGTGGTTTGGACCATACATTATCAGGGAAGCAGCTGGACAAAATTCCTACCATTTGAGCACTTTGGATGGAGAACCAATCGAGTTACCTGTGAACGGCCAACTGCTCAAATTGTTCTACAAAGAAAATACCTGATGCCATGGGGCATCTTTTTGTGTCATATTTCTAACCTTATCTCGTGTCGTTTTTGTTTAATTAGTTTTATATCATGAATAAATTGTCATTTATGCTCTTAGAATAAATTTCCATTTCTTCGTTTCTGTACTTTATTTCATTTGATGATATTTTGAATGGATACAATTGATATATATCTTTTGTCGGTTGATGCAGATTCTAGGTTCTTGCACTCTATCACTTTGTATCTAGCATGCGTCCCCATATCGAGCCAAATGTTGACCACTAGAGTGGCACCTGATGATTTTATGAAGACTCCATGCCTAAGGATGATTTAGAGGACACCTGTACCATAAGATATCATCAGTCAACAGAGTTTTTTAACTCTACTTCTATCTTCTCATCATCTTTCTTGTACCCAGATTCCACACCCTGCAGGGAATTGTAATATGTGATACTAGTAATGATGAGTTTTTTGAGTCCGTAACAGGCCTAGGATGTTGGGACTCGATCAGCAAACGAGTACACCTTGGAGTGTTTTTTTTATTTGGTTAATTATCCCTTCTTTTTCAGAGGTGGATAATTTTCTAGGTTTTCTCACTCATATTTTACCCCAAAGCTAGGGTGACGATTTGAAGGTTGAACCCCTAACACGTTTTAGTGTCTAGAGTCAATGTATATTACCATACTAGATCACACAAAAAAAATTGTGGAATTTGGCTAGGTCTAAGTAGGATTTTTTAATAATTAAAAATTTCCCGCAAAACGGGATTTTTAAAATTATTTTCTATGCAATGGTGTAAATAAGTGGCCTTAGGATATGTCTGGGGCATGTGACTACTCGAAATTCATCCTTAGAGACCCAACGTTATCTCAAGACCCACTTTGGGGATTCAAAAAACAACTTATAGTCTCTCAAAAGCCAATTTTCCTAATGTTAGTAGCAAAAGTGAGGAAAAAAATCAAAAAATGAATAATTGGAAAAATTTAGAAATTTTTCCAAAGTCAAAATAAGGCAAATAAGTGACGAGGAAAATTGAAGGGAAGTCAAATGGAAGTCAAAAGTACCACGTTGGTTGAATGAAATGTCACATATTGCGAAAAGTTCACCTTCAATAAAATTCAAATATTATGGATTACAATTTGATGGGGCATAGTCTAAGTCTAAACTTTAATAAAGTGGGTGGAGATTGGACCCCACTTCAATCCTCATATAAGCTACGTAGGAGGAAATCCAAACAGCAATACACACATGTCCATTCGAACTTCCCAGCATGAAGTCCACGCTGCCATGTGACTGGTCAAAGGTTAATAAATTGAGCTTTTATTAAAGTTTATTTCCACGCTGTTTGCACATGTTACACTGGCAGTCTCCACTTGTACATTTCAGCTGCACGCAGTCACTCCAATCAACACTTCAGCAGCACGTTGGAATCAATTTCACGTGGGAATTAAACTCCACTTGTCTCAACTTATCATCAGCTTATACACACAGTCAATGAATGGACAAATTTACACATGTTTGGAGGACTGTGAGTATGTGGGACAGCGTTGATCTAATGGTTCATATGTTTCGGTTAGAAGCTCGTTGAGTGGGATATTTCTCCTACTTAGTCTAGCAGTTGTCTCATGAAAATAATAAACATATCAGTCAAGGGAACTCGCTGCCAGCAAAGAGAAGAACTTGCTGCCACTTCACAGCAGTCTACAAAAAGTATGAACAACAGTTTGTTGTTTCAAATTGCAAGGTATCACACCATGGTTTTTTTTATTACAAATTCATTGGGAATGCATTGGAGTTTACAGCAGCTAACTAAGGAGTTGTCTCCCCATTCCACCAGTGTTACCAGCGTTCATACACATGGCAGCAGTGAGACACACACAGGTTACCAATGGATGAAGGCTGATTCTCAAGGGAGATATACACAGCCAATTAGGGAGCAGTTTACAACAGTGATCTCCAGCACTTGGACAGTTCTTGCAACCACTTGCAGTTTTGTTTTTTGCTTTGGGATCTTCACCCTTCCACTTGTCACTTGCACTCAAATTGGGATTGGCTCCCATTTGCCTATTTAAATAAGCTTTGGCTCTCATCTTTGTATCTTTAGAACGCCCTGTTGGGCTTGCGGAGGCTCTGCTGGATTTTGTATTCATCTTTCATATAATAAAAGAGACTTCAGGGTACTATTATGTTGGTGTTCTCCTTCAATTTATTGAGGTGATGTTATTTCAATTTTTGTGCTTTACATTCTACATGTATGTTTGATTATGCTAGTTAGTATTTTGCCACTTGTTTGAATTAACATATGCAAGCTATCTTGTATGGTTTTTGGGTTAGAGAAATAATCTAGGAAAAGGAGCACTAGAAGATTTTTGGTGAAATCTCTAGCCTTCTCTTCCATTGTATAATTTAATCCCTTATGATCGCTGACATCTTTTTCCAAGTGTGTAGAGATCTTTAGATTTCGTTGAAGGATTTACTTGTGTGTGGGGTAGCTCTCCAATAGATGAACTAACTCCCAAGATCAAGAATAGAAGGATCCAATCGGTTTGCCTCAAGGATCTCATCAAATGATTTTGAAAGAGGGAGTTTCCTTTCCTCTAGCTTATTAAGATCACATAAATTTAAATTAAATATTTTTCTTGATCAATATCTTGTGCTTTCAAGGATTTTATTTGCTACCTAGAACATTTTTTAACTAGACAAGTATGGAGTTCTACTTGCATGTCGTGATCTAGTTCTTGTACATTAATTGTAGATTATCATTTTGACTATTTCATGTCATCTTTGTCTCCATTTCAGGATTGCTTTTCTTTCAATTTTTGAAGCATTTTACTTTTGTTTTAAGCAAAATACAATTTCATTTCTTAAAGAGCAAATACTTGGAAGGCACTGGTTGTTTATATATTTCACACTTATCTTATGATGATTATTTGCTCATATCAGATTTTTGCTTATAAATCTTAAAGAAATAATCTATTTAACTCTAACAATTCTCCTAAAAACTCACATCTCTTTTTTAACTTACTTTTTATTAGGGACTAGCCCCCTCAGCTAACCTAGGAGATAGCTTAAACGGAGAGAGAAGGGATTCAGCGTGACAGCCCTTTCTCTGAGTTCCCTGCCACCAACCACACCTTGTAGGGTTGAAGGCTTTTCTCATTGTCTTGTAGGTATGTGTAGGCGGCTGGGTGAACAGGTTCTTAATGTATATTTTGTTTTTTTGATTACTGGATTGGTTGCATGCTTTGTATATCACTTGCATTCCTGTTTAGAATCATTACAGTGGTATCATAGCCATGATCTTGGCCAACTGTGGGGTAGCCATCTAGATAATGGAAGATTTGAGCATGTATGCTCAGTGACAGGTTAAACCATAGACAACTTATGGCTCAAAGACGATTTAGTATGCAGGAATTCTAGGGTGGAATCCATTGGAATGATGAGAGATTGGCCTAGTTGAGGAAGGTGTCGAACCAAATCCATTCTCATCCTTACAACAGAGACATTAGTGGTGTGCACGCTGTGAGGGTGTAACCATCTACATTGTGTTGGGAAAGTCGGTAGAATCAGGGCATCAAATCTCTTCAAAATGAGCAGACAGGACATGGACAATTAGAGGGTGAGACCAGGGGGTGCTTTTGCTGGTGGAGACCTAGCTTTAGATATTAGGATCCTAAAGAGGAGGTTTTTTGGGCACACTATAGTGTGAGGAGCATGTTAATGTGTCCAGTGTGACGTAGGAGTCACCTTTGTTGGAGATTCCTTTGACAGCTCTGGCTGACACCTTGGGGGAGAGAGTAGAGCACACACCCACAGGGCCTTCCATTGACGAGGTGCCAAGAGACACGGAGGTGTCCGCCATTGAGGAGGTGACATCCATTGTTGAGGTATCCATTAATGAGGTATCTGGGGTTGTGACTAAGTACTCAGGTGATAGTAGCGCATCGCAAGTTGATGAGGTGCCGGGAGACATCTCCACCGTTGATGAGGAGCCGATAGGTATAGAGGCATCTAGATCTATGCGAGAGTTACCAGACGACAGTCACCTGCAATTGATTGGCGAGCATGTCTTGCGTGTTGGATTGTCTATGGAGGAGTAGTTGGAGGCTCATGTTGAGTCCATGATGGAGGAGGATGTGCAACCATCCTTTGGGCTATCCATTGATGAGGGGCAACATATAGACCACACGTTGGGATTTTAGCACAATTCGTTTCAAAGGCACATTGACAAGATCTACAACATTATTAGCCCACACTTTTCCATTGGATTGAGGGAAGCAGCATTGTCTAGACATACCCTAGGGGATGGTCAGGTTAGTAGGACTGAGTGACATGAGTTGAGTATGACATTGCATCAGCTTGGAGGGCTTGTTTCTTTCGCAGGGGATTGTACATTCTATCCCTCCTTTGGGATTGGGTGGCGAGAGGTATTGAGCTAGTACCCGATGGAGAAAGCTAGGCAGTTGGATACATCCATGGCCACATTTTAGCAAAGGCCATGGATAACCATAGGGACTCGAGGGCTAGACTGTTGTTGTGATCCAGGTGGGATTTCCCATCACATCATGGAGTCGTTAGGTGACATTAGTAGCTGCATGATGGATCCGACGTTTGGGCGCACACATTTTCACATCTCCATCAGAACCTGGGACAACACTAGTGACAAGATGGTTGACAGGGGAGCAGGCCAATTTCATGAGTTGTTTTGGCATATTGATTGTGCATGGAGTCATAGGGTGATTAGCCTACTCTAATAGGAGCTAGTAGGAGGAAGTGGCAGCAGCAGACCACTGGACAGGGCATTACATGGAGACGATGCTCTCTCATTGGTATATTGGACACTGGAGCTGCTAAGGATAGGCACAATAGTGTCATTCCCATTGGCATGTGAGGAGTCAGATTGCTCAAGTATTTCAGGGAAGATGGGGAGATGTAGCCCACATCATGAAGGAATTACTAGAAGATTGGTGGATGCATTGGCACATGCAGGATGGCATATGATACAGGGTGGTATGACAGTAGGCAGTGGTACTTAGGGGTGTAAAAGGTATGCCGCAGAGTCCAGTCTTCTGCAGAGGGATGTGACCTGACGCATACAGACCCAATTTTAGAACCTAACATCCGGTGTTGTATAGAGGTATGCAGTGATGAGGAGTGGCTTGTAGAGGAGCATGTAGATGCGTGGTTGTTTGATGTAGCATGTTGGTTTGCATTGAGCGACTCACCTCGCATCAAGTACATGTGGGGAGAGCCAAATACAGTGACGCAGGCAAGATACGAGACGATACAGGATGGTACAACAGTAGCACGGGGTATCCAATGGTGTATAGGGATAGGCTACATGGTACAGTGCTAGGTCGAGGACTGCAGGGATACTCGGTGGGATGCAGGGGCATATGGTGCTGCACAACGAGGTCTTGGAGGGTTGCCTCCAAGGAGACTTATGGACGGAGACATCGGGCATATCTTTGGGTGTACTTCACCCAGAATTGACAGGGATGCAAATGAGCGATAGTCGATGGTATCCATGGGGACTCACATGCCTGTACCTCTTATACCTCACTTACAGGCACATACGACTTGGTTGTTATCCTTTGACACTCTCGGTTGGAGCAGTTGGTGACAAGAAGCTCACTCGAGATATTGGGAAGACACTCAACGCACTAGGGGAGGGACTTCTCAGTGATGACATTGGGTCGGTGCACGAGTTGACAACCACAGGTTCATGGATGAGCTGATCATCTACAGGGGTGGCATATCGTTCATCGGTGAGCCTACGCTTGGGCAGCAAGTCACGAGGGAGACATGTGTTACTCTTTCCACAGGACATGTCAAGACCATGCATGAGCAGAGGATATTGTGTACGATTGAGGCAACTTTCCAGTATGTGTCCGACCTCTAGACATTGTATTGGCACATTATCGAGAGGGCAAATGGCAAACCCAAGGGAGATGGTTGGTAGGTGTTGACCACTACGTGTCAACAACCCATAACAGTACACCCCCTTTTTTCGCAAAAATGATAGTGCCTGATCGATGTGTTCGTGCCGTCCAGCTATCATCATCAGCCTGATCATCATGTTATAATGTAAACCCATTCTGCATGTGTATAATGTAAATAATCTCAGCAGATCCTTGTCGTGTATGTAATTGCCTAGGTAAACCTACTTTTCTGGTGATGATCTTCATTTTGGGAGGTTTTTTGTCTCATTGATTCCATTTTCGAATAGTCGGTAGAGTTTTCCTTCAGCCTTACCCTAAAGCCGGAATGGATTTCGTCACTGGGATCCTAGGCGAGTCCTAGTGTTATAGATTGACTCTATGTAAAATTGATTTGGGAATAATCCTAACTATTTGGTTAGGTTATTTTATTACAAATTGCTTGGTCTGCTGGATTATATTTGTGTCGCAGGAATGGATAGTCTATGAGGGTATTTTTCAAATGGGTTTTCCCCTTTATGATGTAAAATATGAAAATTATGACGTAAAGTGTCTTGAGGGTTGGAAAAA
The DNA here is from genome assembly GCA_000404065.3 of Pinus taeda. Lineage (NCBI taxonomy): Eukaryota > Viridiplantae > Streptophyta > Pinopsida > Pinales > Pinaceae > Pinus > Pinus taeda. The sequence continues at coordinate 132,278 of APFE030935946.1, forward strand.
ATAATTTATCCCTTCGTAGGTTAATTAATTAAATTTGTTGGCCAAAAATTAATTAAAATCCTAAGCCAGAAATTTAATTAATTCTAGGTCCTAGGTAAATTAAATTCTCCAAAGGCCAAATTTGTCGATCCTTAAAAATCAAATTTTAAAAGGTCCCGGGACTACGGTAAATTAATTATTTTGCTAAATTTTAAGCCTTTGGTCCCTGGGGTTAAGTCAAAGTCAAAATTTTGAGGAAATTAATTCAAAAATTTAATTTTTGAATTAATTAAAATGCATTTAATTGAAAATTCAAATTTCTTCGAGAATTTAAAATTTCGACGGATGAGATTAAAAGAAATTTTGATTCTCATCAATGGTCGAGATTGCTTCGAGAAGGATCACTCGAACTAGCTGTTGGAGGATTTATCATTAAATAGGAAGTCATTTGTCAGTCAATTCATCTGATCTTTTGATTGTGTACTAAGCGAAAAGCTCTCTTCTAATCTTTTTATGAGCAATAAAGAAAGACTTTGGGGTTAATTTCTGCTGGTGTTACTCTTCGTGGAAATACTGTATGATGTGTCATTTTCATGCATAGATTTCTTTTTAGCCATTGATGATAGATTTCTGAAGAGTGATTTGAGTACAGGTATCTTGCTTAGTCGCTAAGGTTTGAATGATAATTTAAGTTTTGAATATAACAGCAGGTATCTTTATTTATCTGAATTTTATTATCGTTTTCTCGCTCTATGTTGATGGTTGAATTGAGTTTTCCAGGAAAGTCTTGATTTTTTAAATCATTGGGCTCAAGGAGTAAGAGCATGATGTGTGAGATATAGCAATGGATACCCCCTTTTAAGGTAGGGCAGTTCATTGCCCACCAGGGGTTGGGACAATCATGGGTTCCTATATGATGAAGGAGGCTCATAGAACCTGTATGAACCAGGGCGATGGCCATGATGATGGGGTAGAGCTCATGTATTGGCTTTTGCCCACGTGTTAAAAGTGTTTGTCCTGGCCATCCTTTGTATTTTGTGGTACATTTTCCTATTGAATGTGGCCAATTATGCTTTTACTTTTCTTTTCAACTACATCAACCTCCGAGGCATCATTCTAGGCTTGACCTAAGGTGTGGGAAAGGGGAAGGGCAGAGCTAGCCCTATGTGGACCCAGTGGAGGAATGTGGACCCAGGTAGGAGAAATGATGAATGGGGTAATAATGAGTGGAAACAGGGTAATATATGCAGATGAGGGAGTAAGACCACGCAATCAAAATTAGGGTTTCTCATGAAATATCATCCTTAAAGCCACATGGTCAGTAAAAAAGATCCCACGAGACTAGAATCCAAGGTTAATATCCAAAAAGGGGTCTAAGGGACAAGAGCATAGACCTAGCCCATTCTTTTCGCCGAATCTCCCCATTAATCCATGCCCAAAAGTGTCCATGATAAACAAACTATAATACTCAATTACCAAATGACAAGGCATACCTTTAGGTTTGGGAGGCCCACCTTCAAACATAAGATCATGACAGATGGGCGAGGGACTACATGGCTGGTGGCAGAGAAGTGGCACAACGAGCTAGTTGTTGGCTGCCGACTGAGGAACATCTTGGAGAAAAAGATTCTCTTAGGAATATCACCCACAAAATGGTGGGTAACAAGTTTCAATACTCATTTTGTTTATTTATTAGGTTAAAGCCTCCATTGTAGGCTTCTAGGGTTTCTCTTGAGTCATAAGAGTCATTGTCATATTTATTAGACACTTCTTGGGCTTTTGTATCATGTAAAGAAAATTATTTTTGAGTCAAAATAGTCATTTGTCACCTCTTCACCAAGTTGGCCCTGCCTTGAAGAAGTCGACCTAGATTGGGGCTATTCGACCTTGTGGAAACATTATAAATAGAAGCGGAGCTCGACATATTTAGCATCCATCATGCAGAAGTTCGATCTACAATACAAGAGTAAGAAAAAAGAGAGCAAAGCCAAGGAGAAGGAAGAATAAATCAAAGGAAGACTAAATCGAAGGTTTTGGGGCATCTCTCTCTCACACATGCGAATTTAATAGGGTTTTTGGGCAAGTTGCAGTGGCCGAAATTTCTGCAGTAACTATAGGTACGAAATACTGAGTTAGAGGGGGTCAAAATTCTAGATTGAAGCAGTTTTGAAGGAAGTTACTATTGTTGAATTTGAAAGAATCTGTTTACTTGAAGGTAGGGCTGACTTGGTGATTGGAGGAGGTCTTTGTCTAGGTCTAAAGGTCTTGGATTGTCTCATTTTAACTTGGTTCCATTATTGAAAAAGAGTTTGACTAGGTTTTGCCACTAGAGAGGGGTTTTTCCTTAGCTGAGTGCCAACATCTTGTGTCTCTTGTTCTTGTGATCTTCACACATTTTTGATTTGGTAATTGCTTGATGAAAGACAACATAATAAATAAGTAAGAAGCCAACACATATCACAAGTAATTATCCAGAAAAGATGAATCAAAACCTTAATTACTACATGCATTGATTTCTCAACATGGTATCAGAGCTAAGGTGAAGGAAGGACTATTTGAATATCACTTGGTTGGCTATCATTTGAAGGAAGGAAAACACTCTCTAAAGGAAGATCTCTCTCATCAATGGAAAGCAATTTGAAGATGGGACTCAAGACCCTTAAAGATCTCTTAAAAGTTGCAAAAGGTTTTGGTGGCAAAATCATCTACAATCTATCTAGAAGAGTCAAAATTGGAGGATTCATAGCAACACTTATAGGTACATTTGATGATGACAATGCATGGATCATTGATAGTGGAGCCTCGAGACATATGGTAGGAGAAAGTGGACAACTTCAAACTTTATCAAAAGTATCATCATCTCATTCAATGGAGCTTGGAGATAACAATACTATGCAGTCAAAGGTCTTGGATCTACCTCATTGAAACTAGAAGATGGTGGAAAGCTTCATCTCAATGACATCTTCTATGTTCCAGGTTTGAAAAAGAATTTACTTTCTATTTTTTGTTTAGAAGATAAAGGAAATATGATTGCTTTTGTAGATGGAAAAGTTGTTTGGGGAAGGGACTCTAGTATTGAAAAAGCAAGGGTTATTGGGATTCGTGAAGGAAGGCTATATAGACTTTTAACAAACTCACTTCAAGCTCTTGTTCACATGGATATTAGTCCCTCTAAACTTTGGCAAAGAAGATATGGGAACCTTCATTATAAGATATTGCACTCTTCAAGTAAAATGGTAAAAGGAATCCCCAACTTGAAGGAGGACCATGAAGTAGTATCTAAGGATTGTGCTTTGGGGAAGAATACTAGGAAACCATTTTCAACCAGTGGCCGAAGCTCTAAGGAAGTATTAGACCTCATTCGTTCCGATGTATGTGGACCAATAGCAGATAAATCTCTTGGAGGCCATCTATACTATGTGACTTTTATTGATGATCATTCTAGGAAGACTTGGATTTATCTTCTCAAAACTAAGGATGAGGTCTTCGAAAAATTCAAGGATTTCAAATTAGAAGTGGAGAACTTGATAGAAAGAAAACTAAAGGCTCTAAGCTCTGACAATGGTAGTGAATATACATCTAAGGAACTTATAGCCTTTTGCAAGGAAGTAGGTATTAAGAGGGAGCTCATAGTTCCCTATAATCTTGAACAAAATGGAGTAACAGAAAGGAAGAATAGGACTATTGAAGAATGCATTAGGACCATAATATTTGATTAAAGCTGTAATGTCCCCATTTTTATGCTTCTTCATAGTACAACTAGGGTGGATTTCTAGGGCAGGGTCTGGCCAAGTCAATGGAGCAGGTTTATGTCATCATGGGTTCCGATGGAGTTTTGAGGAGTTTTTATGGGGTCTGATGGCATTCACTTGGCCTATTCATCATTATGAGCAGTGCCACACATTTTGTTTTTGGTTCCGTGACTTTCTAATAATTCTTGTAAAACGGGGTTATTATCTGCATAACTTAATTAATTATGCTTGAGGTGGCATTCTAGGGAGGTTAATTGATGGAACACCTCAGTGTAATAGCTCGTTGGAACCGAAATGAGAAGATCTACAGGATGAGATGCTGAGAAGTGACTTCCAGTGGCCAAAGAGCGTATGGTAGGCGATTTACCATTTTCCTTAGTTAAAGCTTACTTTAATTAGTAATTTAATTAAGGAAAAAATAATTAATTAGAGGAAATGAGCCAAAACTGACTTAAAGTAAAAAGGGGGTCACTTAAGATAATAGTCAATGGAGGAGCTTCTAGAATAATAATCAAATAATAAAATAAGATGGTTCTAGAGGCTTGGAGATCTATCCATCAGTTCTATAAAAGGAGGAGAAGAAGATCATTTGGGACATCTTGGAATTGATATTGTTTCTTGTATGTGAGGTTGAGATGGTGTTTCTCTACTCTAGTAGCAGAACGAAAACCCTTGGGTGACTTAGAGAGATTGGGTGGGCACCCATCTCTTCCCTTGGTGAATCCATTTAGGGTTCATAGGTTGCAGTGTACTGTTTTTCAGTTTGTTTTGGGAGGCCCATTGTGGCATTGTTGTAGATCTGTTGTGGCGAGCGATCTCAACTATTTTGTTATTCTAGCATGTAAAACCCTAGTTTATATATTATGATAAAGTTGAGATGATTTCTGCTTATCGTGTTATAGAACTGCATGCATTTTATCTGTTATATTTTACATAGCTATCTTCTATTTATGAGTAGAAATTTTATGTGAAGGGTTTGTTCCAAATTTTCTTCGTTTGGGACACTACAGTGGTATCAGAGCCAGAGCCAATGTTCTTGCGAGCCGGAGGGTTTTAATGGCAAAACGATTTTGAGCCAATTATTCCTAAAAAACCAGAGTGCGTCGAGAATCAAGTTATTCCAATTATTGCCAAGTTCATCAAAGTGGTTTTGAGGGCAGAGTGTATTCTTGTTGGAGTCGAGTATACATTTTTCAAAGAGGCCAAACTCTAAATAATTAGGGTGGCTGAGTACTTCATTTTTTTTTTAAAGCCACGTTGATCCAGTCGGTGACAGACCGTCCCAGCCACGTATTACTTGCGCCAGGTTCGAAGCATAGTGAAGATCAAGACTGAAATTTCCAGAGCCAAATTTGTATTTGAAGACGGCGAGGCCGAGTTATAAAAAAAAAAAAATTATGAGTGCGCGCAGTATGAAGCTGAGACGTCTGCATGGGTTCTTTGCTGAAGGATAGTTAGAATACGACTTCCGCCAGACCAAATGTCTCGCCTACCCGACTTGGTGGGGTCGACAATTTATCTTAGCTCGTCTGCGTCCGCATGAGAATAGGTGTGCGTAGCTTGTTGTGCCAGGGGTGATTGACGAAAGGCACAGTGTGCAAATTTTCAGTAGACTGTCTCGGGTATCAACTTTAATGAATTGACCAGCTGCAGGATTGAATCCAGTAAATGAAATTTCTCTTTACCACACAGGATTGTTGTTTAAGCTCGCCAACCCGATGACTTAATCTACAAAGGTCGGTTTAAAGGATATTTGGCAGAAACTGAGGTCACTATTGTTGATGACGAGTTCGCAAATTTTATTGGGATCGATACACGTGAGCACCTGTGTAGAGAATGTGTGAGTGATCACCGCGTTGACTGATTTGGTCGGAGTTGCAGCTCCAATTATCTGAACGTAAAGGCCGGCGTGATTGGGAGTCGAATCAACAGATCGGGCCACATTTTCAGACTGTGGCTAATGTCGTTGAAGTGGATACAGTAGTCAGGGCACATTTGCGTTGACTGGTGCGGTGACCGGAGCACTGGCCAATCTAAGTTGCGGTGCAGTCCCAGTCATATAGCAAAAATCACAGACAGAATGATTGAAGAAGTGGCCATGTTCTAGTTGTCGTGTGAGCAACAATCATTGGAGAAATCACGTGATTTACTCAAGTATTTTCTCGGTTTCTCTGGTCGAGACAATTGCAGGCAGTTAGTTCTTATGATGACGCTTCTGGTGAATACAACAGTAAATATAAGTATCAAGCGGTGACGTCTTGGATGGAATCAATGTAACTGGAGGAAATTTGAACTTTGAAATCATGCCGAGATCAAAGGCGGAGTCCATTCTTAATTGTAACATCTCTGAGAAGGCTGAGAGCCTTTCTCTCTCTCTTGCAGACTGAAGGCATTCTTTACGTGGAGCGAGCATTACGAAAAATTTGATCCGAAGTGCATAGCTTTGATAGAATACACTTGGGAGTTGGTTTACATAGAGATGTTGTAACAAAGGGATCAAGTGCACCAGAACAGGTTAATCATTGTGGCTTGATGGGAGTTGTTTTGGGGCTTGAAGGGGCTGTATTACTCGTGCTGGAAGGGACAGAGACTTGCACCATCTGCAATAAAGAGGCGCTATAATTATTACCCTATTTTGGGTACCAGTTCACTGTGCAAAGAAGGCTAAGTCATGCTATAGAGCTCAGATATGGAAGGGCACTAATGATCATCTTGCGGCATATGTAGGGAAGAACGTCTTGCTGCCTATGTACATGCCAGGTTCCTCTTTTTGTTTTGCCACTTGTTTTATTTGAATGAATGCTATCTTAATTTATATTTCTTGTTTAATGAAATTGTAGCGGCCCTATCTTTGTCTATAACTCGCAGTATATACCTACAGCAAATTGTTATCCAACTGTTTGCCAAAACTCCTCACAGATAAGTTCAGAAAAACAGTGACCTCATTGTCACAGTTGTCCTTGTCATCTTTAAGCTAAACATGGATGAAACCTTCATAAATTTCCTTAATAAATCAGCAGCAACGACCAACAAACCTTTCTCAAAAGGGGTTTATGCTATTCTTCAGAGAGAGTAGCCAAAGGAAGTGCAGAATGAGCAGGAAATGGGACACCAAATCCATGCACTTGGAACAGATTTAGAGCATATGAGGGTCACATGGAATATTCTCTTCAAACTTGAGGAACTAGACACACTCCTTTCCAAAGTGAGCCAGCTAAAAGGGAAGAAATTAATTTGGGCTCTAAGACCAGTTATGCTTGCTCTCATACAACCCAAGTTTTTAGAGAACCTTGTGAAGTGGTTAGGCTTCCCGTTGCATCTTGTCTCAGTCACATCGTGAGACTGATTGCACCCATACCTCCCTATAATGGTGATGTTATGAGGAGAGTTTTCAAGCTGATAATGGATACTTTCCAAGATTTGGACAACAGTGTAGGCCCTACCTTTGGGAAGAAGCTTGAGATTTTAGGAGTTATGGCCATGACTAAGACTTATGAAGTCATGTTTGATCTAGAGTGTAATAGTTTGATCTTGCAAATGTTCCAATGCTTTTTCAGCATTAGGAAACATCATCCTGACAGAGTCATAGCACACATGCAGTCCATCGTGTCCTCATGTATGAGAGGTCGTGATACCATTTGTCATGAGTTGCAGTCTTGATTGTTGTCTGTTTGGAGGAGAGAGCAGTTGGTCTCACCTGTTGCTTATGGTGCAGCTGAGAGGTTGGTTGAGCAGAACATTGGGCTGTTCAGGCAATAGTTGACCAGGGAGGAGCAGCTCAGGTTTGGGGGCTCATGCAGCAAGAATGAGATAAGGAGGGACTTTGCTTCATTTGCAAAGGACCTTGGGGACCTGACCACTCATGTTTGAGTGACACTAAGGAGATGACAGTGGTAGAGCAAGAAGATATTCTTTATCTCTGTCAGGATGAGGACTCTTCTTTGGACAAGTCCATGGGTTCATACGATGATACCTTAGAGGAGCACAAGCAGACATATGGAGTTGATGACTGTAGCCCTGATATGCATCCATGTGTGGTAGAGGAGTATGAGGAGAAATTGATTGTTCCTATGTGGGAAAGAGATCAGGGAGTAGATGAGTGGTTGATGAGTCAGCATAAAGAGCACATAGAGGAGCATGAGTCATGTCGAGTCATTGACATCAGGCCAAATTCATATGATGAGCAGTCTGTGAGTCTTAGGAGAGACATTCAGGATAGTGTGTCACCAGTGATGAGTCAGCATGAGCAACATATGATGGAGTGTGAGTCAGCTAAGGAGGATGAGGCGCACAGTATGCTTGATGAGCCTTTTTGGGAGAGCCAGTTGGAGGTTCATATTGAACCCGTGATGATGGAGGATGATAAACCACCCTTAGGGTCAGTCGTTGATGAGGAGCAGACAAATGTACAGACAACTAGTAGGGTGACAAGGTTCGTTGACACCAGTCCTGAGGAGATGTTGGAGTATGACAGGATAGTTTGGCAGGAGATTGGTGTTCCTATCAGGCGAGGGAGATGGCAGTGCATCCATATTTGGGTCTACCCATTGATGAGGTGCAAATTGATATAGTGGCAGTCAGCCGAGTTGCAACATTTTCAGGCAGCAACCCTCTCTGGGAGTACATAGATGAGGCTTGCAACACAGTTTTCCCATTTTTTCCCATTAGAGGGAGAGAGGAAAGGTTTCTTAGACATGTTTTGATTGTCTAGGTATAGCATCCGGAGTTGATACCAACGATTGTTGATCATGAGTTGGATTCAATTATTGGGGAATCCCGTATTCGACGATTGCTCCAACAGATAGACATCAGATACTACCTTATCTGGGACATGGTAATTCTATGCGCTAGGAAGCGCCATCACTATGAGATGATGTACAGGTTGCTACACTTTGTCTAAAGCCCTAGGGGAAAGATCAAATCTATGATTTTCCCGACGACTTGGAGTCGTCAAGAGACCCTTGTACAAGGGTCCTGCATGTTGCATACATGGAGCTCTGGGGGCTTGCGGTTCTTACTAAAGCATCATACAACCAGAGGGTGACTCACCCTCCCCTGGTGGTACGCACTGGGATAGGATGAGTCGCTCTCCTATAGATAGGATGAGTCGCTCTCCTATGTACAAGATGATTCTCTTTCTTGTGGGACAAGATGATTCGCTCTCCTATGGACAGGATGATTCACTCTTCTGTGGAGAAGTTGATTCGCTTTCCTGTGTAGTAGGATGATTAGTTCTCCTGTGAGGTCTGGATGATGTGTTCTCCATGACAATTGTAGCAGGATTATTAGTTCTCCTGTGAGGATGCGATTGATTAAGTTCTCCTGTCGAGGCATCCTACCCATGCAGTCTGGGACTCATGGGAAGTACCTCTCATCTGATCAATGAGCAGGGAAATGAAGATAGGGACCATAGTAGTACCGATGGATGCATCGTTGTATCTGTTAACACCCAGGTTGTCCTCTTTGACTCCAGAGAGGATACGGCCGGGGTAACCACTAACCAATCTTTGGGCTACAGCTTCTAGCCTAGCTGTAGTCAGAGAGGGCTCTCTCTATAAGGTTTGTCACTTTTCTTGACAAGGGTTTTAGGCTAGTTATGAAGTGAATTTTTGGTTGTTTTTGTGTTTGGTTGGGAGGATGCTTCTGATTTCCTTAAAGTATATCTGTAGGTGAGATTAATCCATTGGGCAATGGGGTCTAGGACGGTTTTCCCTTGAGATCTTGATTTTGGTGAGGGATAGCTACAGGGCCTGTGTGTATTCCATGAAACAAGATGTAAATAGTAAGAGTGAGGTGAAAAAACAACCAGCAAAGAGCAATTAAGATTTCTTTACTTAAGCTGAATATTGTAAAAGGGGTTTGTTATCTAGGAGCAATTGCTTGAATTCCTAAAACAACAATACACTGTGATGATATAGTATTAAAGGTAGCAGTGAAGAATTACTCTTTAAATACTCTATCAGAAGAAAACATATAAGATAGCTTAGATTGAGTTCAGGGTAGCCAATGACCAAATCCTGAGACTATTCTTTCTCCTTGCTACCTAGATATTCGAGTGTATAGAAAACATGAAAGACATATGAAATAACAATGATCACAGGTGAAATAAAGAGCCATGAGGAAAACTTATTGAGCCATGAAATACACAGGAATCCTGCAACTTTGAGCCACACACCATCAGGAGATCAAGAGACAAACATCTTTGAAGAAATCCCACTGTCTTTTGTATTAACTGTCTGAGAGTTTACAATATCAGAATAACAGAGAAGATATCAAGATATTTCTTACATCCGGAGTCCAACCCCTCTAAACAAACGCGAGGGGGAATATATAGAGGTTTCATACAAAAATATCTCAGGTATTGAGTCATCTAAGAAGAAAATATCTCTTACACTTGTACAGGAGAGTAGATGAGAAGTTATTGTAAGTATAAATGATTCCTAAAAGCTCTTAACTCCTGTCAGGATAACCTTTTGACCTTTGGGCACTGCGGGGTTAGCTACGCGGCTTTATCATAAATGTAGCATGAAGTGCTCTGCCACTCTGATTTTTGTATCTTCTTGGCCCTGCCCCCTGTACCTGCTGATGCTGCTGTTGATGCCGAGTACCTGTGCTGAGTTGGCTCAACGTCTTTATGCTTGCTGTCATGGCTTTGTCCACCTGTAGATGCAATATGGACTGCATTGCTGAAAAAAGATTTAATTCTTCAGCTTTGGTTCAAAAGTAGCTTTATTAAGTCCTGCCATGTGTCTGCAGGGGGAAGTTGATGTCTCAAAATTGACCCTAAGGTCTCATCAGCTTCTGTGTACTTATAGAAATGAGGAGGCTCATCAAACAGATGTGTTACTTCATTTTTAATAAAAAACAAATTATCTAATTTTTCAAAAAGAGCCTGTCCTGTAATTGGGCCTGCTGAAGATGACCCAGGAGCCTCAGCAATTTGAATTGCTACAAAATTTCTTACCCTTTTGATGTATTTTTCATGAGAGAGCAGGTTCCCTGATTCTACCAAGTTGGGAAGCCCTCTGTCCTGCAGGGCTGTGAACCTATTTTGGAACTTATTTATATCTGCCTGTATATCATGGATTTTCCTGTCCAGGGTCTGAATTAGGTTCTTCATTGTTGTGGTTCTTTTGATCAGGGAAATGGTTTCATTCCTATTAGCAATTCCCATTTTTATCAGCTGAGAACCAGTCCTATAGTTAAGGACTTCAATCATCTTAGGGGCAAGGTCGGCCATGTTGCCTAGAGAATTTCTTGCTCTGTGCAATTCTTTCCTTGCCCTGCCAAGGAGTCCTATTTGTTCATATATAGCATCAATGTACTCCCATTGATTAGTAATTGATTTTCCAATGGCAGT
>APFE030935946.1:162855-240952 GCA_000404065.3 Pinus taeda
ATTCTCATCCTTACAGTTTCATCATCTATTTCATAATTTTCAAAGTGATCTTGCATTCTCTTAGCATGTTGGATGGCAGAATAAGGACCAGTGGAGTCAAAGTATGCTATTTTGGCTTGATAATCTTGAGGTAAAGCCACTGGATTGGCAGGTAGTTGTAGAGGTGCATACCTGGCCATATTTGCTGGATTCTGGGGGTTAACTAGGAGGACTGGGATAAGAGGGATAACAGGTATCACAGGGGTAACAGGTATAGAGGGTATAACAGTGTGGGACAAAAGAACTTGTGTGGGAGAAGAAGGGTTTGGTGGGGAACTTTGAGATGTTGAAGGGGAACTAGGGGAATTAGGGGTAGAACGGAATAGGACCTTGACAGGAGTGGGGATTGAGTTAGGAAGCTCTAGCTGTGGACTGATGTCAGCAAGTTGATCTTGTATTTGCTGGTTCCTAACAAACTTGGGGATAGTATTGGGATTTTCGAATACAGTGGGAGGGTTGGGGTCAGGGTTATTCCTTGTGTACCGGAGATTCTTCTTGGGAGCCAGCTTCTGAGCTAGTCCTCTTAAGTTTCTATGAAGGCTTTGTATAGCAAGGACTGGACAGGAGCTCTAAAGACTCTGAGTATCTGTATAGGGTGAAAGGAGATCTGAGTCAGCTCTACCTTAAGGCTACAAGTTTTTGTATGGGAGCAGCTTGAAGGTGTCTTGACTGATATTCAGATTCTGAGTGTGATTTCTTGGTAGATACACAGACTTTCAAATCCTGAAGTCCCCAGCGGAGTCGCCATTTATGTTAACACCCAAGTTGTCTTCTTTGACTCCAGACAGGATACGGCCGGGGTAACCACTAACCAATCTTTGGGCTACAGCTTCTAGCCTAGCTGTAGTCAGAGAGGGCTCTCTCTATAAGGTTTGTCACTTTTCTTGACAAGGGTTTTAGGCTAGTTATGAAGTGAATTTTTGGTTGTTTTTGTGTTTGGTTGGGAGGATGCTTCTGATTTCCTTAAAGTATATCTGCAGGTGAGATTAATCCATTGGGCAATGGGGTCTAGGATAGTTTTCCCTTGAGATCTTGATTTTGGTGAGGGATAGCTACAGGGCCTGTGTGTATTCCATGAAAAAAGATGTAAATAGTAAGAGTGAGGTGAAAAAACAACCAGCAAAGAGCAATTAAGATTTCTTTACTTAAGCTGAATATTGTAAAAGGGGTTTGTTATCTAGGAGCAATTGCTTGAATTCCTAAAACAACAATACACTGTGATGATATAGTATTAAAGGTAGCAGTGAAGAATTACTCTTTAAATACTCTATCAGAAGAAAACATATAAGATAGCTTAGATTGAGTTCAGGGTAGCCAATGACCAAATCCTGAGACAATTCTTTCTCCTTGCTACCTAGATATTCGAGTGTATAGAAAACATGAAAGACATATGAAATAACAATGATCACAGGTGAAATAAAGAGCCATGAGGAAAACTTATTGAGCCATGAAATACACAGGAATCCTGCAACTTTGAGCCACACACCGTCAGGAGATCAAGAGACAAACATCTTTGAAGAAATCCCACTGTCTTTTGTATTAACTGTCTGAGCGTTTACAATATCAGAATAACAGAGAAGATATCAAGAGATTTCTTACATCCGGAGTCCAACCCCTCTAAACAAACGCGAGGGGGAATATATAGAGGTTACATACAAAAATATCTCAGGCATTGAGTCATCTGAGAAGAAAATATCTCTTACACTTGTACAGGAGAGTATATGAGAAGTTATTGTAAGTATAAATGATTCCTAAAAGCTCTTAACTCCTTTCAGGATAACCTTTTGACCTTTGGGCACTGCGGGGTTAGCTACGCGGCTTTATCACAAATGTAGCATGAAGTGCTCTGCCACTCTGATTTTTGTATCTTCTTGGCCCTGCCCCCTGTACCTGCTGATGCTGCTGTTGATGCCGAGTACCTGTGCTGAGTTGGCTCAGCGTCTTTATGCTTGCTGTCATGGCTTTGTCCACCTGTAGATGCAATATGGACTGCATTGCTGAAAAAAGATTTAATTCTTCAGCTTTGGTTCAAAAGTAGCTTTATTAAGTCCTGCCATGTGTCTGCAGGGGGAAGTTGATGTCTCAAAATTGACCCTAAGGTCTCATCAGCTTCTGTGTACTTATAGAAATGAGGAGGCTCATCAAACAGATGTGTTACTTCATTTTTAATAAAAAACAAATTATCTAATTTTTCAAAAAGAGCCTGTCCTGTTATTGGGCCTGCTGAAGATGACCCAGGAGCCTCAGCAATTTGAATTGCTGCAAAATTGCTTACCCTTTTGATGTATTTTTCATGAGAGAGCAGGTTCCCTGATTCTACCAAGTTGGGAAGCCCTCTGTCCTGCAGGGCTGTGAACCTATTCTGAAACTTATTTATATCTGCCTGTATATCATGGATCTTCCTGTCCAGGGTCTGAATTAGGTTCTTCATTGTTGTGGTTCTTTTGATCAGGGAAATGGTTTCAGTCCTATTAGCAATTCCCATTTTTATCAGCTGAGAACCAGTCCTATAGTTAAGGACTTCAATCATCTTAGGGGCAAGGTCGGCCATGTTGCCTAGAGAATTTCTTGCTCTGTGCAATTCTTTCCTTGCCCTGCCAAGGAGTCCTATTTGTTCATATATAGCATCAATGTACTCCCATTGATTAGTAATTGATTGTCCAATGGCAGTCCAAATCACTTGCTTGATCTCTGCTGTCACTTTCTCAAAATTGAGCTGCTTTTCCAGCTCTGCAATTGTCTTTTTTAGGGCTTTTACTTCCCTCTCCCTCTCAGCCATATTTTGCTTAGACTTATCATATTTCTCATTTATCTTGGCTAAGCTGTCCTTGGCTTGATTAAGCTCTGTCATTTGAGACTCCAGTACCTGAATCTCCTCCCTTAATTTTTGCATATCCAGGCTCTCGGCCTGCTCTGTTGGTGGTGCTGTGGTAGCTGGCTCTATTGTAGCTGGAGCTGCTTCTGATGCCTGTTGCTTTGGAGGGATGTCCTTTTTAGGGGTCTCCTCGAGGTCTATTGTCTCTGTGGGTGGTTTAGAAGACTGCCCTTGTTCTCTCCTCTATAGAGCTGCTTCTAGGGTAGTCTCTGTATCCTGCAGCTTTTGTTGGGTGTCAATAAGTTCCTTATATAAGGTCATTAGCAGTGCAGTGACATCCTTTTCTCGTCTCTGTTGGGCAACTTCATCTGTTTGGGGATGTAGAGTTGGTGGGATCTTCATTTTCTTCTGATTGCAGCTTACATCTGCATCCCTTAGTTTAAGGACCTCCTGTATGGCCTTAACATCATTGGGATCGTGCCCAAACTCTATGATGATTTCTTCCAATGCCTTGATCCTGTTGTCTTTGGCTTGAGAGGATGCCCTTTCCAACTCAAGCTGAGCTGCAGTGTTATTCAAACTGTTTTGCAGCCTATAATTGATCAAGGTCTTGTCTGCCAAGGTGGCATAGACCATCTCACCCGTCTGCTTGTGGAGCTCGATCTGATCCATGGGGTGGATGTCTTTTGAAAGGACTTCTAAGTTTGTCCTTATATAATCAGCAGCTGTTTGAGGTTGCTGTACTGTAGGGGCAAAATGGCTCATTGTCATCTTGCCTTCTTGCACATCAAAGGCAGCCATTAGTCTTTGTTGGTTTGGAGGGGCCATATTCAATAAATGATTATAGAGCTTAATTTTGATTGGCTCACTTCTCCTTTTGGCATCCTTGAACTGCTCCTTTATGCTTGCAGCTGCACTTTTTTCTTGTCCTGGGGAGCTGACCTCCCCAAGTGTTGCCCTATCTTGCTCTTGATGCAATGAGCTGGCAGAGGTCTCAAGGCTTTGCATTTCTTCTTCTGAGAATGGATTGAGCCTCTGCCTTTTGTCTGGTCCTTCTGTGAGAGGGGTCTCCCTCTCCCTTTTCCTGCTGGTGTCCTCCCTTTGAGGGGTTTGGAGGACAGATGAGTCTATCCTAGAGTCCTGTCTAGGAGGCGCCATGCTGTTTGTCTTTTCTTGGGTGGCTTCCTGGCCTTCTCCTTTTTGTATCTCCTGATCCTATTGATCAGTTTGCTACTGCTGATGGCCCTGTTGGCCCTCAGTTTCCTGCATTTCTATGTCCTTTCCCTTGCTTTGTTCTTGAGTTGAGGTCTGTGCTGCCTTTTGAAATGTTGCAGATGAGGAGGCTGGTGCTGTTATGTGAGAGCTTGTTAGAGCAGGCACCTGAGAAGGACATTCCAAGTCATCCATTTTCAATAAATGTCTCCTAGCCCTCTCAACTAGCTCTTCTTGAGAAACAGGCTCTATCAAGGTGTTTTTCTTCCATTTTGGCTGGTTTGCATGTCTTGATACGAGGAGCATGCTATCATGCTCGTAGTTGGAGAGTTTGTATTTTAGTCTCCTCTTGGATATAAAGCCATTGGGATCATATGGTTTCCAAAGGAAGCTTTGTGTTAGGCCAAGGTGTTCCAATATCCTTTCTGCCTCTTTCCACCCTTCTCTTTTGTTCATAACAAAATGCCCCAACTGGTTTTTTACTTTGAGTTGTGCCTTCTTGCCTCTCCCTGCAAAGTGGATTTGATCGGCATTGCCGAATTGTCTGAAGTATTCCAGGGCAAAGAGCCTCATGGGCACAAACCTGGGCAGCCTGAAAGGCCGCAACTCACAACCATATATTCTAATCACTGTGTGATGCTGGTAGAAATACCAGTCTCCTATGCCATAGGCAATGGATAGTTGCAGTATCCTCTGCATTTCATCAGTGAGTCTTGGAGGAGGTTCTGTCATGAACAGAGACAGGGCCGGATGGATGAACAAATCTATAAACTCACAGTATGTATAGGGTGAGTATGCTCGGACATGGAAGATTGAGCTCCAGTACACCAGTGATCTTGGGTTTCCTGCAGCATCATTTTTCTTGATCTCAAAAGAGAATTTCTCATGTTGGTGATAGAGGATGAGGTGATAAATGTATGAAGTGTATCTGAACACTCTCTCCCTGGACAGGTGCAAGAATTGCTCATGGATCTTGTCAAAGATGTATGTGGCATAGTCATAGCAGATGGGGGCCTTACCAGGAGAAAACATTGTCATCATGACTAGCACAGTTTCCTCTATAAATTCCATTGACTTGTACCCCAGTACTGAGCTTATCATATAGGCTAGGTCCAGGCCAAGTTGATTCAAGTGGCCATCAAAAATAGGAGGGTGTAGCACTGTGTCAGATTTCCAAATGAATAGTTGGTTCAGCTTCAGGATCTCTGCCTCGGTGAGTATCTTGGACCCTTGATTGATTAGGTCCAGCAGAGATAAAGGAATCAGTTTCCTTTGAGTTTTGAATTGGACCATATCCTTGATGGCCTGAGGGGTAGTGTAAAATACAACCTCGCCTTGAGGATTCATTACTGCCCTCTGTGTTGGATCATAACCATCAGCACATAAATAAATGAGGTTAGGGAATTGTCTGACTTGAGGCATTTTAAAGGTTGGCAGAGAAGACTCCCAAATTCCTAGGATATCAGTCCCATCCCTGTGCCTAGCCCTGAATTCATTTAACAAATGAATGTGAAATGTACATTTGGAGGGGGCGTCTTCTGAGATCTGGTAGTCTAAATCTGCAAGGTCCTGCCAGTCCAGCTCTCTCTGAGGAGCATTTAGGGGAGTGACATTGAGGGCTGCCGATCCTGCAGGGGCAGCCATGTTTGCCTCAAGTATTTCTTGAAATGCTGGGTTTGTCAATTGAACTGGTAAAATTGAGGGGGGTAGCAACCAGCAAGGTTGGTGCACAGACAAATACACTTAGTGTTTGAATTCTCTGAGGAGGCCTTTACACATTTGACAGGATTTCCTTGACAATTTGGGAGCAATGCAGTGAGTTCACGATTGCGCGAACTGGGCAGGGTTTTACCAGAAATTACAGTCTAAATGAGGTGCCCGCCACTGTTTTTCAACTCTGAACTGTCGAATAGTGGTAGGTTACAGCTGGTTTTCCGGTGAATTTTCAATCCTATGGCTTCCTGTGGTGGATTTTACAAGAAATTGAGAAAAAACCAGTTCGAGGGAGGATGCAGACTCAAATACCTGTTTGACCGTAGCTTGAGGTGAGGTTGCAGTTGGGTTAGCTGTCTGAGCTTTGCAAATGGTCGCAGGGTGGCTGGTGGCGCAGGCGTCGTGGAGTTCATGCAGATGACGGAACAACGCTTTCTTGAGAAAAACAGTGAAATTGGCGAAAAAACGGTAAAATTTGGCTTTATAGTCATTTGGCGCGCTTTTCTGGATGATGTCAGCATGACATCAGCATGAGGGCTCGGGTCGGATGGCGTCAGCAGGACGTCATCGGGTGACGTGGCGGCCAACGACCGGTCCACGGGGGTGATGAGGTGGCGACCACGTGGGCGAATGACGGACGAGGTGGGCAGACGTGGTGGTGACGTGCATGGCAGCAGGGCACGGACGTGGGCGGGACAGGTGTCGCAATATCGGAACCGGCCCTGTACGGTGAAAGAATTGTCAGACGTTGCTCCGATGCGATTTGGGAGTGACAAGTGTCCTCGCGTGACGCTCGCCTGACGCAAGCGTCTGACAGATATCGGAAGGTATCTGTCAGACATGTAGGGTCCTCCGATATTCATGTGGGCCGTCGATCTGGAGGCGCGCGATCCAACGACTGTCGGGCAATCAACCTGTACGAGCCTTTAACGCCTGCTCTTGTTATCTTTCGGACGTCGGGATTGCCCGAAAACGCTGTGTGCCGTCGATCTGTGACAGGTGCCATCTGACGGTCATCGGACGGGTGATCTGCAAGGAGGATAGCGGCCAACGGGCGGGTTTATAAAACAATATGTCTTCGGCAATTAGTGACTGGCGGGCCCCTCCATGTGTTAAATAATTTCTCGGGGGTTTTTATAATTTTCTATACAAAAGCGTTTTAATCGACCAACCTTAGGAAACATGAAATTTCGGGTTTTATACAAGGTTTGGGCATAAATTTTTAGGAATGCAAAAACTATAGGGAAAGGGGTCCAATGTAATTTATACAATGTAAACAGGGCAAACTGGCTCCCGACCTTAGGATAAGGCGGGAGAAGGACATTTTCATAGTTTTTTCTCCCTTGGGTGGTTTTTAGGGGATAAAAAGGTTTTTCAAGGGTTTTTAAGGTCAAAATGGAGCTTTTGGGTAGGGAAACCAGTTGAGGTGGAGCAAAAGGTTGAACATGGGTTCTTGACCTTGACCAGGTGTCAATTCAAGTCCCAGGGAGTGAACATTATGGCTATAGTGCCCAGGAGGGGATAGTTATACATTGTGGGGTTTATACACCATGGTGTTTATAATAATAGGGATAATGGGGTATAAGGAGCTAAGTAGTAGAGTTAGTTCTTAACATGGAGGGAACATATGAGTGAGGGCTAGTTCAACCAGGTTTTTTTTTTGAAAATAACTTGAAATTAGGAGTAGATCAAAATGAAAAGATTTTTGCACAAGAAATGTGGCTTTTAAAGCCATAAGAATGTAACAAAGATATAAACTTTTGTGCTCTGTACAACTTGGGAAAGGGAGTTAGTAGTGAGTGATATACAAATGAAAATGAGGGAGTTAGTCATGCTCCAATGTGTTGCCTTTCTTGTAGATGTTTCATCACCTTTGGTCTTGAAAGAGACAGCACTTCTGCAACCCCATCTACCTACTCAACTAGTTCTCCTAACATTTTTTGTTCCTTCTTTGAGGGTGCACTTAGACTTGCAAACCCTTTTGAATGCCTTTTTCTTTTCATTGGCTTTTTGCTTTCATCTCCTATCTAATACAACGCTTATTCCTTCCAAGGTCCCAGATTAAGCAGTTGGGAACCTTAACTTCTCTACCTAGCTACTAATCTGCCAAGATTAAACAGTTTGGACAGATTTCATTCTCTATTCTACAACATGGAAATTGAAAAACATGGCATGATCCAGATTAGACTGTTGGACCATCCATAGACTTTTGTGAAAATGCAGGCCTATGTACACCTTCTTTTCTTGTAAATATGAAACCTTTGTGACAGCAAAATGGGGCATATTTGGCACTTACATTTGCCAATCATGAAATATGAAACCTATTGGTATAGGTATCCAACAGTATCTACCGTACTCCCTACGCTAGGATGACGTTCATTGATCTGGGATCAATGATACTAGTCTGGGACCAGTGGTAGGAGTTGTACCTACTATGATGCTGCTTTGGGTCGGTTGAGACTGGTCTGGGACCAGTGGTACATACTTTGAGACTGACTTCGTGTCAGTGTAGGACTGGTCTAGGACCAGGGAGAGTGGTACATACTATGACGCTGACTTTGGGTCGGTTGAGACTGGTCTGGGACCAGTGGTACACTCTCTGAGACTACAATACTGGTCTGGGACCAGTGATAGGAGTGGTACCCACTATGACGCTGACTTTGGGTTGGTTGAGACCGGTCTGGGACCAGTGGTACGCACTCTGAGACTGACTTCGGGTCAGTGGAGAATGGTATGAGACATTCTCGATCAATTATTCTTCTTCTAGTTCAGTAGAGCTGAGCAGAGCAGAGCAGAGCTAACAGACCTGAGCAAAGCTAGCAGAGTTGAGTAGAGTAGAGCAGAGCCAGTAGAGCTGAGCAAAGCCGAGCAGAGTTGAGCAGAGCAGAGCCAGTAGAGCTGAGCAAAGCCAAGCAGAGTTGAGCAGAGCATAGTAGAGCCAACAGAGCTAGCAGAGCTGAGCAGAGCATAGTAGAGCCAACAGAGCTAGCAGAGCTGAGCAGAGCAGAGTAGAGCAAAGCTGAGCAAAGCCAACAGAGCTCAACAGGGCTGGGCAGAGCAGTGCAGGCCACTGATGGCAGAGATAGTATAGTCGGACATATGGATCAGTGGAAGGAGTTCTCCCTAGTTGAGAGGGAGTGTTAATTTGGCAACTAGGGCCAAACTCCATGTGGGTTAGCTTATTTATGGCAGTTGATATTTTTATTAGATCCCTCTCATTGAGAGGTGTAGGATTGATCTAAAGATCAACCGATTCCGATAAATATTTATGGAGATATGAATTTATTTTGATTATGTAATTATTATCAAGCCGACCAGCTCTTACGTGGGCTCAAGAAGCCCAAACGTCATGTCTATTCAACCTATACGTTTTAGTATAAATATAAGAGGATTTGATGTCATTTAGAAACACTCTTAAGGTGATCTCCTCTCCACGTCTTGGGTTTTTGGAGAAGGAGAATCACTAAGAATGTGCTGGCCTAGAAAGGATAGCCTAGCTGAAAATGATGCATTAATCCTACGTCAGGTCAAGAAGACATCTATCTGCTAGAAAATGATTCGTTGTTCATCTCTATACAGGAAATATGATACATGATGAAACCCTAGCACAACAAGTAGGCCTTACACAGTTAATACATGGAGATTCTATCAATGGATACATGCTGTTATGAATAACGCAATCATGGCAATGCATATATACGCTGTTATTAATTAACGCAGCTATGACAATGCTTATATATGTTGTTATGAATAATGCGGCTATGGCAATGGATACACACTGTATGGAACGCAGTCATATAGACAGTCATGGGACAGAATGATGTATGGAACGCAGTCATATAGACAGTCATATATATATGCTTCATGATGTATGGAGTACAGTCATACGCAGTCATATAAACTATCATACACAGCGACTTCATGAATATATATACGCCTAGTATTCTTGGATATATATACACACAGGTGGAAACATATATGCTGTCATACGCAGCAAATGTATGTGTTTGACAAAATTGCACAGTATTCATGGATATATATACACGCAGGTTGAAACATATAAACTATCATACATGATAAAGGGTCTATACGCACCTTGAAGAATCACACACGCTGTTCATATGCTGTCATGGTAACAGCATGATACACTGGTTCATGGAGAAACCCTATACACTGTAATAGAGACTTGTAAACACTGTAATGGAAAACTATTAACATATGGAGACCTGTTAACGCAGAAAGAAGGATAGGTTAAGAAGTCTGCCGAATAGGATCTATAGCCTAGTTGCTTTGCTAGGTTACAAGCCATAACAAGCAGCTAAGGCTCATATCAACAGAAGCAAATTGTTGTAGCATGATGAAGCAACAAGAAGGCAGATGCAGTAGCATGATGGGCAGCACTATGAGATCATGTGCATGGGCAGTACAATGAGACATGGAGCAGAGGCAGCAGCATAATGATGATGCACATTAGCAAGGGCAGTAGCATGATGATGATGCACATTAGTTTGAGCAGCATCATGATGGATAAGATCATGGACATGAGCAGCATGATGATAATCATGATTAGTGCAACATGGTGCAGTATGTAGTGGTGTAGCTAGAGGACCAGATGTAGCACGATGATAGGTGAAGGAGTCACCTTGGAGAATCAGTTGAAGCAGAATGTATTCAACTAATCTCATTGTTATAGGAGATGATCTATGCTTAGATCTAGATAAGTAAAAGTGTTGACTTCTGTTGTAAATCTACTATCTCTCTCTCTCTCTCTTTCTCTGTTGAACTTTGAAGAACATAAAGGAAGAATTGATCAAGGGTTTCCCCACATTGTGGGGTTTGTCCCTGGCTCACACCACATCTTATGTCCTCTTGTCTTGGCTTGTCTTCTGCGATTTATATTATGTTCTATTTGTAGT
Organism: Pinus taeda; assembly: GCA_000404065.3. NCBI lineage: Eukaryota > Viridiplantae > Streptophyta > Pinopsida > Pinales > Pinaceae > Pinus > Pinus taeda. The sequence continues at coordinate 173,551 of APFE030935946.1, forward strand.
TTATCTTAATGCTGATGTGATTGCTAACTATGAAAATTTAAAATAAATTGCTCTAGCATAGTACACACCTAAAATTAACAAGTATCAACCTTAGCTTGGGGCACAGTACAACAGGGGCACTTAGATGAGGAGGTTACTATATGTGTCAATGAGCCGTGGGAGGTGGACAGACAGTTCACCAATGTTTCCATAACATTATCCCTACATCAGCGGAGTGGGGATGACTTTGGCCTTTTCTCGAGGTTGGATTGGAGAGAGGTGATGAGTTGGTACGCAATTGGTGGGACAACATTCGTAGCCGGAGCTATAGTGCAATAGGAGCATGGAGCATTGATGCTCTTTCTTGGTGGCATTGGGATCCAGGTGGATCTACTAGTAGTAGGTCGAGTTAGAGATGGTCAAGGGATCTAGGTATTGGACGATCCAATCATGTTTCAATAGCTTGGAGGCGTGACGTGGACCAGTGGTTCGTATGGGATCTAGGCATTGGGTCTTAGTTCCGTTGGGCCACCAGATTGGTCCACAGATTTGGATTGCTTGAGGGCAAGTAATCTATGGGCGGAAGGACTATAATGTCCCCATTTTTATGCTTCTTCATAGTACAACCAGGGTGGAGTTCCAGCGCAGGGGATGGCCAGGTCAGTGGAGCAGGTTTATGTCATCAGGGGTTCCGATGGAGTTTTGAGGAGTTTTTATGGGGTCTAATGGCATTCACTTGGCATATTCATCATTATGAGCAGTTTCGCACATCTTGTTTTTGGTTCCATGACTTTCCAATAATTCTTGTAAAACAGGGTTATTCTCTACATAACTTAATTAATTATACTCAAGGTGGCATTCCAGGGAGGTTAATTGATGGAACACCTTAGTGTAATAACTTGTTGGAACCAGAACGAGAAGATCTACAGGATGGGATGCTGAGAAGTGACTTCCAGTGGCCAAGGAGAGTATGGTGGGCGATTTACCATTTTCCTTAGTTAAAGCTGACTTTAATTAGTCATTTAATTAAAGAAAAAATAATTAATTAGAGGAAATGGGCCAAAACTGATTTAAGTAAAAAGGGGGTCACTTAAGATATAGTCAATGGAGGAGCTTCTAGAATAATAATAAAATAATAAAATAAGATGCTTCTAGAGGCTTGGAGATCTATCCATCAGTTCTATAAAAGGAGGAGAAGAAGATCATTTGGGATATCTTGGAGTTGATATTGTTTCTTGTATGTGAGGTTGAGAACGTGGTTCTCTACTCCAACAGTAGCCACAAAACGAAAACCCTTGGGTGATTTAGAGAGATTGGGCAGGCGCCCATCTCTTCCCTTGGTGAATCCATTCAGGGTTCACAGGTTGCAGTGTATTGTTTTTCAGTTTGTTTTGGGAGGCCCATTTGTAGATATGTTGTGACCAACGATCTCAGCTATTTATTCCAGCATGTAAAACCCCAGTTTATATATTATAATAAAGCTGAGATGATTTCTGGTTATTGTGCTATAGAATTTCATGCATTTTATCTGTTATATTTTACATGGCGATCTTTTGGTTTTCGAGTAGAAATTTTATGTTAAGGGTTTGTTCCAAATTTTCTTCGTTTGGGACACTACGCAGGCCTTCCAAAATTCTTATGGGGAGAAACAAAAATGACAACAATATACATACAAAATAGAAGTCATAGAATCCTTGAGTATATGACGCAGGAAAAAGCATTCTCGGGAAAGAAGCCATGTGTCATATACTCAAGGATTCTATGAAGACTTCTATTTTGTATGTATATTGTTGTCATTGTTGCTTCTTCCCATAAGTATTTTGGAAAGAAAGAAGTTGGACTTTACTAGTTTAAAGGGTATCTTTGTTGGATATAGCCTTTCATGAAAGGCTTATAGAATCTACATAAAAGAAGGTCGCAGAATTGAAGTTAGTAGAGACATTATATTTGATGAAAATATTGCATACAAGTGTAAAGATATTCCCACTAAATCTGATGAAGAAGATATCCCACTCTTTGAGGAAGAAGAGCAACATGTCAAAATACCTACAAATCAAGAGAAGGACCAAGTGAACCCATTCAACCTACAATCATTCCCGAAGTAAAAGAAGAGGCCAAATTGCTTAAAAGATACACATGAAGATGCCAAAGGACATGGAGTAGCAAAAGATACGTTTAGACAAAGCAAGAAACCAAAGAGGTACTCCAGATATGCAACTTATATGTCGAAACTAGTTGAAGCAGAACCAACCACATTTGGTCAAGCCACTCATCATGATGAATGGAAGAAAGCCATGCAAGAAAAATATCAATCAATCATGAAGAATGAGGTTTGGGAAATCATTCCTAGACCTAATCACAGGTCTATTATCATATCTAAATGGATCTACAAAATCAAACATGCAGTTGATGGGAGCATAGATAAATACAAAGAAAGATTCGTTGCAAGGGGTTTTTCTCAAAGGAAGGAGTAGACTAGGAAGAAACATTTCCTCCTACAACCGTGTACACTACCATTAGATCCTTGATTTCTTTAGCAACAACTATTGGATGGAACATCCACCAAATGGATGGAAAAACAATTTTCTTTAATGAGACCATAGATGAAGTATACATTGAACAACTAGAGGGCTTTGAAGTACACAATAGGGAATCTCACCTCTGCAGGTTAAAGAAAGCTCTATACGGCTTGAAGCAAGCACCTACAGCTTGGTATGCTAAAATGGATGCCTATCTTTTAAGAATTGGATTTGTCAAAAGTAGTGTTGCGGGGGAGCCCTCCCCCCTGATCCCGCTCCCAATCCGGGCTATGAGCAGGAGCGCGCTCCCTAAAAAAAAATTCGCTCCCTGCCTTTTCGGGAGCGTTTTGCCTTTTTTGCAATTTTTTTTTTTTTGTAGTAATGTTCGAAATGCATTTTTTTTAAAGAAACAAATAATTTCTGAGTGGGGCAGCTTCATGATCAAGTCTATGGCCCTAGTATTGATATGCTATTCATGGTAATGTTAAATTCTTAAAATAAAAGTGACATTCTCCTTAATCTTCATTTTCATCCTTTTACTTAAATTTTTAACATTACCATGAAATGACTTAGGATTGGGGAATTGCAATATTTCCATTGAATTTTGTCATGTATTAGGGTATGGAACTCGTATTTAATCAAGAGCACCAATCCCTCTGTGTACCTTGATGTTAGTGACATTGGTTGTTGAACTCCTCTATCATGACCCTCCTAAAAGTGTATGCATCACTCAAACAAAATCTTGACTTGACATGCTATGCTTTTTCTATTTTATGTTAATGCTTAGAGGGTGATATTAATGACAAAGATCCCTATACAGATACAGAGGTAATGACGAAGATAGCTCTGGATATTAATGACAAAGATCTTGATTTTCCAACAAGACTAAAAAATTAGACATTTCTCGTGGTGGCAAGAGGCCCAAGCATAAGAAATAGATAATAGATTTACTTCTCTTTTTTAGTTTCTAGTAGTTTTTATAACTATTGACTCTTTCATATTTATTATGATATTTTTTTAAACAATATATGACAATTTAAGTTTGAAGTTGGCAATTATAACTCATTAGTAATGAATTATGAATATGATGCTTCATGAAAGTTGAAAGTTGTTTCATTTCATTTCATTTTATAACATTTCATTTCATGTCAGATATTATTTGTTGTAATGGTTACACTTAACTTACAAGTACAACTTTGGTGATCAATGATGATAAATGTTATATATTGAATTTTGAAAGTTTGAAACTTTAAGATTGATGAATCATGAGACTCAATATGTTGTATGTTACTATGTTACTAACTTGTGGACGTGGTTGATGAAGATTATAACTTCTAGATGATTGTTGTTATATGGTTCAATCTATATTTTTTTCATGTTTTTTTATATCTAATTCATTAATCTACATGTTTTTTATATCCAAACCGGGAGCTTCTAAAAATGTCGCTCCCGCTCCCGTTTTCGTTCCCGCTCCTAGCTTTCGCTCTCGCTTCCAAGTAACACTAGTCAAAAGCTTTGTAGACCCAAATTTCTACATCAAAGTAGTAAAGAATGAACCAGTCATTATTCTATTAAATGTGGATGGTTTACTCATTATAGGTGTGGAGCATAGAATTCAAGAATGCAAAAAAAATGTCGACAATAGAATTTGAAATGAAATATCTAGTACTTATGCATTACTATTTGGGCTTGGAAGTTTGACAGAAAAGTGCATTAGATGTTAACGATATTATTTCTCAATAAATATATCTATGTATATGTGCATATGAGGTTATCGTTCTAGTACCATCTTTATTAGTTATTCCAGCAACAAAACCCCAACTTTTAACAAACTAGCTTTAAGGTAAAAGTCAAATCAAAACGATAGAATACTGTCACTTGTTCAATATATTTATTGGGTGAATTTTAAATTCTATAACTTCAAAGATTGAAGGGAGGATTTATCTAATTGTAAATACTAAGGGAATGTTTCCATGATATGAAAATGAAACATTCCTGGATTTTAAAGACTATAAGGTGTTCAATAACATTATATTTTGTTGAAATATTATAGAATAGGAAGCTGAGTTTTCCTAGGTATACTACATTAAACTTGATTTCCATTGTTTCATTGAGCGCTTGCCACCACGGTAGCATACATTTCACTACCAATGTATCTATACCTAGGAAATATCCCCTTTTTATAACAATATTAACTTCCGAGCATAATTATTTACTCTAAACACATGCATTAAAGCTAAACTTAAAATAGCTAGCAAAAATAGCTTTCAAATCCAAGGTCTCCTATTTATACAACATTTATGATGCATGCATGTGAAGTTCCATTAGTTCAAGATGGTGTCTTTATTACTATGTATGATAATTACTATATGTTTGGTTGCTTCTAGAGTTACAAGCTTTTCTGAATACATATTGAAGTAATGGGTAGACTTATCTTACTCACTTTTCTTCACATAATTTTAAAATTATTTTGCTTTATTTAAGAGCTTGTGAAATCCAATAACATAACTATTTGGTAATTATATAAAAAGGATTAACTTTGGGTAATTATATAAGAAAGATTAACTTGCAGTTTCCACCCTTCCATTGTTGCAGCTGCATTTCTTTTCATAACCTTTTTTCCAGATCAAGCGGAGAAGCTCTTACAAGTAAACCTTGTAAGTTTTCATAGTGTCACATTATGGAGCTCTTAGTTTCTCTTCTGAATTATCAAAATTAATATCTAGTATCTTGTTCTTGTATGCGTGACAGGGAATGGAGTCGAGTTTACAATGATCTTTGAGTATATATTCTCAACAAAATGTTGATGCTAACATTAGGTAGTGTGAACTTACTTTTCTATATTCTTGATATTAAGAAATAACAAGCATGTTTTTCAAATTTAGAAGAATCATGGCTAAGGGATAACTTAGAGGAAAGTGAAATCAGGTCATTTCTCTAGAACCACATGAAAGATGTCATTGAAACATTAAAAAGTGTGTATTTTCTTTGATTTTTAAACATCAATGCTTATTACCTCCCTGCTATAAGTGCATGTATGGTTTCAAGAGAGAGATGCAATGGACATAAAAATAATAGAAGATGCCAGTTGGATTAACCACTTATGCTTCGCATTGTGAAATTCTCGCTTCAGAGTTGCAATTCACATATAAGAAAATATCTAACTTTTGTATTTTCCATAAAAAAACAATTCGAAGTATATGCATAATTGTTGAAAAAATTGGCATTGACCAAAAATCATCAAGGGTCTAGAATAGAACTTATCAACAACATCAATGAAAAATTCGCCACCTGTGGTGAGCATTAAAAAAATACAAAATAAATTCATGTTTTCAAAATTTTAAATAGATATATCAATAATAATATCATATTGAAAAATTGGCCAACTGTGGCAAGCATTAAAAAATACAAAATAAATTCATGTTTTCAAAATTTTAAATAGATATATCAACAACAATATCAAATAAACACAATGACACATAAATATGGAAAAATGACCTGTGTGTGTTGAATAAAAAATGATACATCAATGTCATTAATGAATCTTGAATCCCAATTGTTGTCCAATCCAGGGCTAAAAAATGGACAATGATACAAATTGACATCAAATATATAAATATATCTCATCATCATGAATATTATCATTAGGAGAATTTTGAGGTCACAAATGGGCATCATGTTAATTTTCACAATGTTTATGCTGAAATAATCACTTACAACAATTTCATCCAATTTCATTCACCCCAACAACAATTAAGCAATTATAGATAGAAGAATAAATAATAATGTAAAATAGAAGATAGCCAAGCACAATGAGACACAAAGATTTGGTTAAAGACCAAGGAAAATCCCTACCAGGGGGAAAACCCAGAATCAATTCTTCTTCTTATAATAGTCAATCAATGTTCAACATGAGATACATAGTCCAATTGTACATCCATACACTAGTCAAAGTCAAGCTTTGAATTTCCATGGGAATGAGATTCAAATAAAGTCAACATCAGTCAAAGATAAAAAATCAGTTACTAGTCATCAGTTTGGTCAAAGGGGCTGAATTTCTTCCTACAACTTCCACAAAAAAGGTTGGTCAAATCACAGTCAAAGTTTGTGATCAAAGAGTCAGTCAAAACCCTTGGTCAACGCCTTAGTCAATGCCCAAAACTTTGGCCAACATAGAGAATATACCACTGAATATTTGACCCCTCAAAATTTTGGTCAAAACATACTCAAACAGTGCTCCGACTCTTCGGTCAAAAGAAAAAGTTGGTCGTAACTCAACCTCAATCAAAGAGCCCAAAACATAGATGGATATGTGGTCAACTCAAAGTCAAAGTGTCCTAAAAAGCTTGGCCTCCAAGACAATCCAAAGACTCAATCAAACCAGAACGAAATCATCCAAGTCAACAAAAGTCAAACATAGAGAATAATGTTGGTCAATGCAGAAAATAAGACTCCTTATGTCTCCTTCGCACTTGTGAACTCGTCCTTGAGATTTTAGATTGATGTGTTAATGAGTGATGTCCAAATGAGGCTCCTATGATGGTCTATTTATATGAGGTTCATGAGGGGTCTTTTCCACTTAAGGGAAAACTTATTGATCTTAGGGCCGACTTGGTCAAAGCCCAAAAATACAAGTTTTCTCCATGATTTTGATGATGAAATTTTGATCGTAGCTACCATTTTCAACACTCCCTCTCAGCGAGGGAGGGATTTCTAGTTGCACCATAAATCTCATCTCATATGTACATGTCTCAACATAAGTGAAGCACATCTCATCTCATTTAATCTCAGCTAAACAATGATGACTCACTCCGAAGAAGAAGAAGAATGATCCACACAATAATAGGGGAGATCAATTTACCACAACCAAGTCCATGGCAGTGATAAATATCCCTAGTAAAGATCACACACACCCTATGTCCACTGACTAACCTTCGCCCAACTTGATCCTTAGTAATCAAATGGTAGAACACTTGCATTCAATACTTAGGGAGACCGATTTACCTCAACCAATTCCATGGGAGTCACATCTGACTTTGGTAAAGATCACATGCACCTAAGTCTCCTCACCCACTAACCAGATGGGTGGCAATCTCGAAAAGCTTAACCATCTCAAAGGTGACTTGCGGGTAGGATGCATACTGGGGCATGTACACCAAATCCATGGCTTCAAGGAGTACCCTTAGATTCAAGAGCCTCACTACTCATCCCCCCTCACCAATTCCATGGCTAGTCAAAAGAATAGGGAAGAGCATATGCTTAGTGTTCTTAGTCAATAGTGTTCCCTCTTGGGGAGGGATAAATTCTCCTGCAGTCTGAGCCACTCTCTAAAGAATAAGAACTTTGCTTTCGACAAAGGCTTGGTGAGAATATCTGCAACCTACTCATCCGCTGAGATGTGTTGGAGCCTCACTGCTCCTCTCTGTACCATAACTTTGATGTAGTAGTACTTGATCTCGATGTGCTTTGACCTATCATGGAATACCAGATTCTCTGAAAGTCGGATCCCGCTTTGATTGTCACAGTATATCACGGTTGTATCTCACAAATGATCAAACAACTCTACAAAGAGCTTCCACAATCACACTGCCTCACAACTAGCCATACTAGCTACAATACACTCTGCCTCGGTTGTACTAAGAGTGACAAATTTTTGCTTCTTGATCATCCAAGAAATTATGGCAAATCCTAAGCTAAAACAATACCCTGATGCTCTCTTCTTGCCAATAACGCTCCCATCCCAATCTACATCTGTATATCCATGCAGTCTCAAATCATCACAAGAGGCATATCTTAGTCAATAATTGATCGTCCCATATAGATATCTCAACACATGTTTTGTGGCCAACCAGTGAGCATGCAAAGGTTCCACCATGAACTGGCTCAAGGTGTTAATATCAAAACATCTATCTGGTCTTGTGTTGACCAGAAACATTAGAGCCCCAATCAGTTGTCAGTACATAGAAGGATCCGCTAGATCTGGTCCTGCTGCTTCACCACATAACTTCTTGAAGTTTTCCTCCATCGGTGTGGCCATGGATTTGCAATGCACCACCCCAAATCTCTCAAAGAGTTCGATAACATATTTTCCTTAGACAAGGAAAATATCTCCAGGTCTTTGCAACACCTCTAAATCCAAGAAATAATGCATCAACCCAAGATCTTTCATCTCAATTTTAGAGGCCAGCTCCTTCTTACACTGGATGATCAGAGGCTTTGCTCCTGTCAAGAATAAATCATCAACCTATAAAACTAAAATCAAGGGCATACCTTGGACAACCTTGAAGTAGAGGTTGGTACTAATACTACTTCTGGTGAATCCCAACTTCATCAAGTATCCATCGATCCGAGCATACCAAGCCATGGGTGTTGGATTCAAGTATCCCAACTTCATCAAGTATCCATCGATCCGAGCATACCAAGCCATGGGGGCTGGCTTCAAACCATATAGGGCTTTCTTCAATATGCAAACATGGGTTTCCATGTCATGTTCTCAAAGCCCTGGGTTGCTCCAAGTACACTTCTTCCTTAAGTATGCCATGAAGAAAAGTTGTCTTCACACCCATCTAATGAAGACTCCAACCTTGATTAGCAACAAGAGCAATAATAGACTAGATGGTAGTGTTTTAGGGGCTAGTTAACTTAGTCGACTAGCCCAGTCAAATTGGAAAAGAATAACGTAAGGTGATCGACAAGCTTGTTAAGTCAACGACTAAGTCAGATTAAGTTAAGTCTGGTTGGACAACTAAACTGTTGTAACTATCTTGACATGGTATAAATATCTATGAATGTATCAATGTATTAGTTCCAATTGGCATTTAAAAGATATAATACAAAGTGTGCTTTCATTGGTTCTCCATTACTTGTATCTCTTCTTTCTCTCTTATGTGCTTTGCTATGTGAAGGTTTAATGTCCTTACTACTGGTAACTATGCATACTTTTCCATAGATTACAACATTGGTTTCGTTGCCAGTGGTTTTGGGCTCGAGTCTTACAACATTGGTTTTGTTTCCAGTAGTTTTGGACTCGAGTCTTAAAGAATATGCAACCATAAATGTTAACGTTGGAAGAGATACGACAATGTTGGGAGATAAAAATCAATAACTACCTGAAGAACTATGTGAGAAAGAACAAACTGTCATTCGCAGAAGTGAGGGTTAATTTTTTCACAAAAGCACACGAACGGTTTATTGAAGGTGCCTAACGGAAATTAAAAACTTCCTCGATCAAGTTGCTCATGAGAAGACCAAAAACTGATTGCTGATTGTTATTGAAACTGTCAAATGACGATCAAATGATTTGCACGAGTGGCTTGAGATGATTTTGGACGAATTTTGTGAGGAATGAGCAATAGTTGAAAGATCCTCCATTGAACATATCAAAGAAAGGTTCTTTGATGACCTTCACAATAGTTTTTTCCGCGCCATTCATACTTTGTTGCATAAATTCCTCCTCGACAAGGGTGTTAGCCACAACGTCAAATACCGACCACTATTGCAGAATCTGATAAGAACCTATCGTTAGTAAAAGCAAACCAACTGGAAAAAATTCCTCGACAACTAGTGTAAAGATACAAAAGAAGTGTGCGATTACTTGCTAAGTAAATAAACATGGTTGTTGGGTATTACCTCACTAATCGACACTAAGTAAGGATGACATGGGGGGGTAATGAGTCATGAGAAATAAAGAAAAAGAAAAAGAAAGAATTAAAGCTGGAGAAGTATACAAGAAAAATATAAACAATAAAGATGGAAGGAAGAAGGTGGACTACCAAGAAACAACAACAAGAAAGTACCTGATAGAAGAATAATCTACAATACAAGTAACCAATCAATATTCTGAAAATAGAAAAGGACAAAAGACAAAAACAACACAAAAAAATAAGAGAAGAATACTAGAGGATGAAAATGCAATCGAGAACGTGTGAGCAAAGATGCACATGAATCCTCAGATGAGTTGAAAGGCATAGCACAACCCACTCCGATAGAGAATTATAGTCTACAAATAAGTCTTAGGAGGAAAGTAAACGAGATGGAAATTGATGACTCTGGTCCTACGATATGACAAATACTGACTATATCAATAACAAGTCTCACTGTTAGAGAATTCCTTCAACAAACATCACATACTTATTCATACATACCTGTTTAGAATAATGAAGATGAATAGAGAAATCAACCAGAAATCGAAAATCCTGGTGAGAATAAACCAAATAGTGATAATAAAGAAATTGAAGAAATACTTCTCCAACTTACGAATCTCACGACTGTACCCTCCCACTGCAATTAGTATCCATCAAAGAAGTTGAAAGTACAAATCCAGTTGGCGAAGAGTCGCGACTTGAAGTAAGTCGATTTACTGAGTATATAGATAGAGTGTGCTAGATTGATGAATCATTCTTGAAAGACAACGTCGATAAGCAAGGGAGTAGCATGCCTTTGAGCAATCAACCAGTTGTCCATACTGCCGACAACAACCATTCAAGTAATATTGGAACATCTAGAATGCCAAAATCTCCGAAAGGTAAAATGGGATTACATACATATCCCTCTATGAGGGAGATGAAGACCCTAAAAGGAATTGGTTTGTCTATGAGAAATTTTGGTTTGCAAATGATATTATTGACAAAGATAAATAAATGGCACAATTCGCAGCAGCTCGGAGGAAACGTGCGCTAACATGGTTCATGAATCTCACTGAAAAAGTAACCAAAATCAAAGGATGAAATTAAAACCAACTTTCTCACTTTCTTCAAGGCCTAAGATTTAAAACATTTGGCAACAAAAAAGTTAAAGGAAATTAAACAACGACCCAATGAAACAGTGTGAGAATATGATAAAAGATTCAAAGATTTATTGAATCAAATCCCATATATCATTGGCGAAAATGTATTTGTTCAGTGGTATGTGGCTGGTCTCTTCCAAAAGATCTATAGGTCATTGAGAATGCATGAATTCAAAACTTGTGAAGAAGCTCTCAAGTTGGCCCAAAATATTGAAACTGACGACAAAGGTCAGTTGACTATCTCATCGATTAATAATAAACTTAAAGACAAAATTGAGCAACTACAAAACTAGTTGATGGCACTAACACTTCAAAAGAATAACTTATGGTGCACTAATTATTAGAATGAAGGACACATTAAGGACAACTATAAATTTGTTGATTACTTTAATCAAGATGTCTGATGGGTACGATCTGACATATACTGTGATATATGCCAAGTAACATCAAATTATACTACTAAAGACTTTTAATATAATCTTTGTAACTCCAAGCCTAAATGGTGCGCCATCTATGAGGACAACATCCACTCAACACAAGAATGTCATCGCAATGGGAAGAACAAGCTAAATTATGACGTCGTCTATCATATGCAAACTGCGGATCAATACAATGAACCACCAATGTACAATGAAAGAGGAAATGGTCGAGGAGGATATGGTGGTCAATGAAGGGGATACAACGACAAAGGTTGAGGGCGCGATCAAGGACGAGGAAGGTTTTATTTCTTTACCTATTGGAAAGAGGTTCATAAAACCCCGAATTTTCCATTAAAATATAAGGCTAACTCGTGCTTCTGCAATATGTGCAGATTGGGGGATCATTCCTTAGAAGATTGCCCCAAGATCATTGAAAAAGTATTGAGTAAAAGCACTGTGAATCTACTCCAAACTGTCCCAAAGCATGATATTTTGAATCTGAAAAATCTTCATGTTGTTACAAGGCCAGGCACTGGAAGAGATAATAGTAATCACAATCAACAAGTCATTCGATCAACAAAGAATACGACCAAACATCCAGATATGTAGATGCAAAACGATACAATGGCAACAATAGTTGAATTTTTTATGGAGGCAGATGAACAAAGACTGTCGAAGGATGTTATTCTAGAAGAATTTTTGGATCTTTTAGGAGAAGAAAATTTGGTTGGTTGCCTAATAGGTCTTTTAAACATGCTAAAACATTGTAACCAAAATAGGGAGAAATGTAAAAATGTATGACAACTCTCACAAGGAAAGAAAATGGAAGATCATGATCCACAAGTCGACTTGGAAATAAATGGTTATGGTAAGACAAGTCGTTGTCAACTTTGGGTCACAAGTTAATATAATCCCTTGTGAAACATGGATTAGCATGGGAAGACAAAATTTACGTAGGACGACTGACTATCTAAAGCTTGCCGATCAAATATTCATTGAACCCATTGGGACAATTAGGCAAGTAAAAGCTTCAATTATGGGAATCCTGACGACAATTGATTTTAAAGTCATCGACTTAGTCGATAGTATACCTACATATCTTGTGGTAGTCAGTAGACCGTGGGGTTGAAGGATGAAAGCGATCATCTCATTAGAAAAGGACAAAATTAAGTTGAAGGGAAATGGTAAGAAAATCATCATTCCTTTAGACCTCCATGAAGGAAAACCATGGGTTGAAGCTTATGAAGAAGAATTAGAAACAAGAAGATTATATCAAGTGCTACATGAACATCAAGACAATGTGGAACCAAATTCCTTCAGCGAAATTTTAATAAGATCACCTCTCTCTATTGGTCAAAATTTTGATATAGAGCTCTATGAGTGGCAAGTCGAAAACTATGAATCAAAAGCAAAAGAATGCTATATAATTGAAGCAATCCCATCAATAGAAATCCGACCCTGTTATTCTATTAAGGTAGTGCCTGTAAAAATTCTAAAGAAACACCATCACTGCTACCAAATGATTTAAAACAAGACTCTAGCAGCATGATTCAACTCAAGGAAAAGGATTCCCCTATCAACCACATTGAACAAGCAACATAATCTATTGGAGAACATGGGAGGATGCAAAGTCTAGTGCAAATCTTTGTTAGAAAATTGGAAACGCAGAAAGACTTTTTCCCTTATTGATAATAACTTGTGATTTCTTTGAATTACTATTATCTTTCTTATGTTCTTTTATTTAAGTTGATCAAGCAATTACCAAAACCAAAACACGAAGATCAAGGACACTAGATGTAGGCACACAACCAGGGAAAATCCCCTATATAGGGGAAAACCCAGTGGAGAAATCTTCCTTCAGTAATTCAAATGAGATAGACCAAGACCCTAGACCAACAAATCTTCCTCCTCCACAAAGTCAACCTTCCAGTGAGAAGCTGTAACCTTCAATACTCTTTTTCTTGTCTAATAGCTACAACCCAACATCAACCCATAAATTTTGGCCCCAACTTCACCAACAACTTTAGAATTTCGGCCTCCCTAGCAACTATAGAATTACGGCCCTTCCAGTAGGTTGAAAGCTTCACACATGTGGGAAAAAGAAAGAGAATTTCAAATTCTCATGCTTGTGAGAGACTTCCTTCTCCTCCGCTATTCTTCTTCTTCTTCTTCCTTGAAATTCACATTTTTTCTGGCCGTAGAAGTTGCAGATCGAACTTGTTGTGAGTGAGTGACAAATGAGGTCGAGTTGATACCTTTATATAGTGATTCTGTTGTCCAGTTTAGGCCAATTTGTCCAGTTTGAGGCCGACTTGGTGAAGGAGGCCTAGTTGACCTATTTTACCATAAAAAAATTGCTTCTTTAACAAATAAATCCAAAGAAGGGTTATTTACATTATGACATGTACACAAAATCTTGACATAAACCCTAGAATCCTTTAATGGAGGGTTTGACCTAAAAAAGATTGACCCAAGCATGAAACCGATGCTTTAATAATTCAATTTATCTAATAATAAAATTTCTTTTTCTTTCTTTTGATAAATACATTTCATTATGAATCAAGTACAATTATGAAGACCAACACTAGTTACATTCTTCAACACTCTCTTAACTAGAGAGGTATTCATAATTACTTACATATGTATATAGAGGTACATGGAAGATCTCCAAAATGAACTATGGAGAGTTCTAGCACCCTCAATGTCGCGGACTAGAAACCTGACCATGATATTATATTCGGGTGGGACTAAGATAGACTCAAGCTTTCAGCTAGTCTAGGTACCTTTAGGCTTACTTGCTAACCATCAACCCAAGGATCTAGGTGCTGCGTATCCAAGGTCAGAGCTCCATGACCAACGCCACCCCCCCTCTCTTTGCTATCTTGAAATTAACACATAGGCCAACTAGATGTCCTCCCAAGCGTTCGCCATTAGATGCTTCATCTCTCCCTAATAAACTAGATATATCGATTTGTCCAAGCATGCTTCCTAAGTGTCCGTCCTTCTTTACAGAGATATTTACTTGTTCAAACATAAACAGAATCAGTAATAAACTTTCAAATATACATATACAAGTAAACACAAACCTTCGATGCTGTTAATCATCTTGATGCTACTTAGTTATCTATACTCAACTATTCATAAGCATTTCATTTCTTTACCAGCGCCAAGACATCCTCAATATATTGCAGGTCTATTTTTTCTTCTATTTCTAGAAGATATTCATCATGACTATCATAATATGCTCTCCCTCTCAACTAGGGAGATGTATTCTTTTCTTCTAAACATGCTCCCTCTTAAATTGGGGAGATCAACCACTTCCTTCTTCTATAACATCGGATAACCTTTCATGGCTTCATTCCTTTTTACAACATCTTATAACTTCCTTCATCATGTCTTATACAAACATCTTCAACATCTTGAAGATTCTGTACCTACAAAACTTTAGTAGCAAGTACAACCAAATACAAATATATAGAAGCATGAAGTTAATTATGTCAATATAATGGAAGCATCAAAACATTCAAACTTTTGACATCAAATACTTGAAACTAGTTACGAGAAACAGATGCTAGACATCAACTTCTTGCTATGGTTTTGTCATAAACCCTAGACTTCATCATCAAGACTTCGAGCAACTCAATCAAGATATCAGTGCCATTATATCTAGGGCCTCAATAACTTTAAGAGATATATGAAAACCACTTTTATGATATATTGCAAACCCTAGAATCCATATTTAAGACAAAGCCCTAGATATCAGTTTTACAATGCATCAAAGGGATCAACAATTTTTAGAATTTATATGTTAGACTCTTCTAGGGTTTGTTGCAAACCCTAGATTTTATCAACAAAACTATATCATATTGGAAACTATATCATTATATCCTAGAATATCAATATTCTACTAAAGTTTTGTTACAAATCCTAGAATTCACAGATTATGACCATCAATAATTAGGTTAGCATACTCACATATACATATCTATGATTTCATAATTATGCACTAGCATATCACAACAATATCTACTAGGTGAACCCAAGACACAAACATCAATACATCAAAATTAGGTATACAACACTTTCATTCAAACTAGGGTTTTGATAGGACTAATATACAACTAGGGTTTCATTCTTATAATCTTACTTACAAGGATTTGTTCAAAAACTCTAAATATCTAAGGTTTCAATACATAGCATAGACATTAACAACAAACCCTAAATGGCGAGGGTTTTTATCATAACAATACCAAAAGATCAATAGAATAGGAATTCTAGATTTCATCAACAACCCTAAGTAGACTAGGGTTTCATAATCAATATTGACACAACCTTAGGTTAGGGTTTTACAGCGAACTGTTTTAGGGTTTCACAAGAATAATAATATAATGAGGGTAGTTTCAATTTAATGATTAATCACCCTAACAAGAATATTTATGATTCAAAACCCTAGACATAATGATGTCAGTGACATAAAACAAAATTAAAAAGAAGAATGGCAATACCTTTTGCATGAAGAGAACTATATAACAAAGCTTATAGTTTAAGACATGCTTCAAGGTTTTCCTTAACAAACCTTGTATGACATCAATTCTTGAAGGGCTTTCTTTGCAACATAACTTCTTTCATGTTTCAAGTTTATCCTCTAAAGTCTCTTTCATAACTTTTGTGTATTCTGCAAGGTTTCCTAACAAAGGAAAATATAAAGAAAAGGTTATTAGCATATGATACAAAGACATCTTGATAATAAAGGGAAACCAAACATAAAATATAAGACAAGGAGTAAGATACTTATCTTTGGTAAAATGATGGGGGCTCCCTCTTAATCCAATCTTGAGGGATACCTACAACTTTATCAAAATGAAAAATGTTCTAACAAGATATGTTATACTTATAAACTCTAGAAATCAAAACATAAAGGAAGAAATTTCAAAACAACTATAAAAGACTAAGAGGGCTATGTGAGAGCGAGAGGACTTAGTAGTATAAGTCCTTGAATTATGATTCTTCTGTCTTATTCTTCTTAGGTGGATCTTCGTCAACAACATTCACATGTTCCCTCTCTCTCTTCTTATTTCTTGGATTCTCTAGATAATGGATTTTGTAGGGACTCATCTTGTGAAAGTTGTAACATTCAATCTTGGATAGGCCCACTTTCTTCTTTGGTCCTTTGAACTTCTTGAAGGTTCCCTTCTTCTTATGATGAGCAAAATAGACATTTGATGTGTTTTCTTCTCCCTCCTTCTTGTTTACTAAAGATATTCTGGCTTCTTCTTGACTACATGCATCCCACATTTATTCAAATGTTGGAGTATCCTTCCAACTATTAAGTCGTGATGCAAAGGAACTCCAATATTTTGGTAGTCCTGGAAGGGTAGTAATTACGAGCTCCTTTTCTGGGACAACTTCATCTATTGATTCGATTTCATCTCTGATTCTAGATATACATATAAAATATGATGAATCAATATCATAATTTGTCAACTTAACAATTCTTAGCTCATTCTTGAGGGTTGTTATTTGACCAATGTTCTTGTTTGTGAATAACTTGGAGAGAGCCTCATACATTTCTTGAGAAAAATTTATGTTGGATATGTATGGAATTAGCTTATCCTTAACTCCATCTATTATAAGTTCATAGTTAAGATTTCAAATTCTCTAAACTTTGTCTTTTCTGCTCCACTTGATTCATTTGTAGGCTTCTTGACTTTTCCTTGAATGAGATCCAAAACTTTGTTCTTTTTGAGAATGATGTCTATTCTCTTTTTCTAGGTCATGTAGTTGGAGGCTCCTTCTAATTTTTTTTCTCCCTTCATTGAGTTTGACATATTTCCTGTAGATGGACTTATCTCCTTATATGATCCCCTTTAATGACATTTTCTTTATCTCCTTTTTCCTCAATAGATCTTTTAACCTGCCTTTTTCTACCTTCTTCACCTCAACTCTAAAATCATGTTAGAAAATCAGAAAGGTAGAAATATTTTTCCTTGTTGATAATTACTTGTGATTTATTTGAATTATTATTATCATTCTTATGTTCTTCTTTTATCTTAGTTGATCAAAAAATTACCAAAACCAAAACATGAATATCAAGGACAACATATGTAGGCCAATAGCTAGGGAAAAACCCATTCAAGAACTCTTCCTTCATTGATTCAAATGAGATAGACCAAGACCCTATACCAACAAACCTTCCTCCTCCACTAGGTTGGCCTTCCAATGAGAAACGTCAACCTTCAATAGTCTTTTATTTTCTAGCAGCTACAACCCAACATCAACCGAAAAACTTCGGCCCCAACTTCACTAACAACTTCAAAATTTCGACCTCCCCAACAAATTTCTTCCCTTCTAGCAGCTTCACAACTTCGCACATGTGGGAGAAAGAGAGAGAGTTTTGACTTCTTATGCTTGTGAGAGATCTCCTTCTCCTTTGATATTCTTATTCGTCTTCTTCTTCCTTGAAATTCACACTTTTTCTGGCCCCAGAAGCTGTAGATTGAACTTGTTGTGAGTGATTGAAAAATGAGGTCAAGTTGCTGCCTTATATAGTGATTCTGTTGTCCAGTTTAGGCTGACTTGTCCAGTTGAGGTTGGCTTTATGGAGGAGGTCTAGTTGACCTATTTTACAATAAAATAAATTTCTTCTTTGACAAATAAATCCCAAGAAGGGTTCTTTACATTATGACATGGACACAAACTCTTGACATGAACCCTAGAAGCCTTCAATGGAGGGTTAGACCTAAAAACAATTGTCCCAAACATGAAATCCATGTTTTAATAAGTAAATTTATTTAATAATCAAATTTATTTGTCTTTCTTTTGATAAATACATTTCATTATGACTCAAGTACAATTATGAAGACCAACACTAGTTACATACTTCAACAACCTTTACAGGTAAAGCAGTAAGATGGTGGGACACCCATTCCTCTCGACTCCAAACATGGACAACAACGAAAACATATTTTATTGAACGCGTTGGATGTGTTGTAGTAAACAACAAACCCCCCATTAATATTTATTCATAATAGTAATGGGGACCCTTTGTTTTGAGATGAATGTATAATTTTACCTCTAATAAACACTTAGGGACTTAATTACCCATTTTGCTAATAAAACTCGCATATAAGAGAACCACCATATCCTCAACTTAAGCCTTCAAACAAGTGAAAAGGCACAAATTCTTCTAAGTTACTTGGGTACCCTGGAACCCTGGAATCTCAGAACCCCGGTACCCCGTAGCTCTTATTTAATTTAATTCCAAAAAACTTACGGAGATGCAGGTTCTCGGGATCCGTGTCATTTCTTTCTTGAATGGCGTGCTTAGCAAAGTTGGCCCACATTTCCGTTTTTGTGCTAATTTTCCTTTATAAGGAAAAGGCCCCACTTTGACACTCCACTCTATTAAGCCCGCTAACCCCAAAAGCTTGTAACAATTTAAATTTCTATTTCCGAAAACTTATGCTATGTCATCTGTCACATCTGCAGTTCACTGTAAGATGGGCTTCCCTCATAATGGAAAGATCATCACTATCGATCAGCTGGCGTACTATGATCCTAAATCTCATACTTCACCTCAGTCCACTATCTCATCGATGACTAGCAATCAAACTATCTCATTCCTCACCAATGTCTCTCCTGGAGTTTACAAAGTTTCCACCTTACTTGGTACTTATTATGGTCCACCACCTACTCTTTTTGAGCCTAGCTCATCCAGTGTTTGCATGCTTCAAGCATCACGGGTTGGTCACAAGCGGTTTGGTATGTCTTCACAACATGAAACACCTCCACAACCTGTTGTTCCTAACTCAACTCAGCCTTCCGGTATCACTCCTCAAGGTCCCCTTCCTTCTGCTAGTATCTCTCCTAATCCCTTTCCTCTCGAAATTGTTCCCCTAGGTCTTAACCATCTCGAAGCAATTCCACGAGGTTATTACCCTTCTAGTCAGATATCGTTCTTATTTCCACCCCTAGAGTTTATTCTACACCTGTCATGGCTACATTGAGTTTACCTAACAATACCATGGAGATCCCAGTTTGGTACATTGATCCTCCCATAAAAACTCCTTCAAATCAACTCAAACCTTACACTGCTTTGACCCTAGTTCACTATATTGTTCCTACCCCTTCCTTTGCTTCAGTTCCACAACAACCTCAACAAGAACCTACTCCTATTGCAAAAGCTTTTGGTGAGGGAGGGAAAGCCTAGAAAAAGGGAACCAAAGATAAGGCACCCCCAAAAACTCCAACCACTCGTAACCCGCCAAAGCCTATTTTGCCATGTGCTTTGTGTGATGTTGTTAGTCATGCCACCAATAATTGCCCTAAACTATCTGATATCAAGAATGTGGTCATTGATACCTTCCCTGATTCTAACATTCCTAAGGTCCATGTCACCTTACCTGAGTCAGCTAAGAAGAACATATAATTACACACAAATCACCCCTGTGCTTTATGTGATAATTATGGCCATTATTCTTATCGTTGTCCCCGTCTCAAAAATTTTTGTGATACACTTCAAGTGCTTCTTGAATTAGAGTCGCTCGTAGTGATTCCACCTCTCCTCTACCTGCAGGTTCTGGTCCAACCCCTATTCGAGAGATAATGATGGGTATCTCAACCACCCATCATTATCCCTCCCCTTGATGTCGAGATGCAGAACAATACCGCCCATATTCTCTACCCGTCGTCATCCATGGGATCAATATATTGGGGCTCTCTAGATGTCTCTTATTCTGATTTTGTTGAACCTTCTTCGATGAACACTTTGGTCTTAACATCGGTATATTTCCCATCTACTAGTCCCCTGTCTCCTGACTTTGACGGTGCGTATGTGAACCTTCTCTCTCATGCAAATACCTCCGGTACCTCCTCTTCATCATGTGGTCTCTCTTCCTCCAGTCCCCCCATCCTTGATTCTGATGAAGACATCATGGAAGCCATGACCACCCCTGATTATCCTTGGAATGATATGCATCATCATGTGTACTTCCTTCTGCACCAAACCCATGACAATATGTTGTGGAATCCAAAGACGTTATTCATGGTGAAGTCGATTGGTTTAGAATCCCATTCCTACACCAGATGCTTTTGAAGACGGAAACATGGCTAAAATTTCCCCTACCATCAAAACTAACATTTCAAATAAACCAGGGATCAAAGAAAATATCATCTTGGGGGCATAATGCACCTTAGAAGAAATTAATGGTTACACCAAGTTATTCAAATAATTCTATGATGTTTTCGCGTGGTCTTATTCTGAAATGCCCAAACTTGATCCTGCCATTGTTGAACATCACATCGACACTTGGTCCGATGCCATCCTTGTCCACCAAAAGAAAAGGCCTATCCATCCTTCCAAACTTGAAACTATCAAAGTTGAAATCGATAAGATCAAGCATGCTAGTTTCTTATATCCTATCAAATACATCACATGGGTGTCCAATCTTGTTCCCATTCTTAAGTGTTAATTTTAGGTATGTTCTATGCTAGAGAAATTTATTTCAATCTCTTTTCCACATTAGCAATCACATTAGCATAAAGTAAACTGCAGATAGAACATAAATATAAATTGCAGAAGACAAGCCAAGACAAAAGGGCACAAGGTGTGGTGCTAGCGAGGGAAAAACTCCAATGTGGGGAAACCCTTGATCAATTCTTCTTTTATGTTCTTCAAAGTTTAGCAGAGAAAGTGAGAGAGATAGTACATTTACAATAGAAGTCAATCACTTTGACTTTTGATATCTGCATGAGATCAGTTGAAGACATATTGCTTCAACTGATTCTCTATGGTGACTCGTTCACCTATCATAGTGCTGAATCTCGTCTATTTGCTGCACATTACCATGTGACACCTTGCTGTACTGTCACATGAGTTGAACCTTGATGACTGAGCTGCTCTCATCTTCATGTTGCATCTTCCATGGTCTTATTCATCATCAAGCTGTCCATGCTCATGATCTCATTCATCATTATGCTGCCCACGCTCATATCATCAGGCATCATTATGCTGCCCATGCTCATATCATCATGCTGCTTATTATGCTACCCATGATCTCATACATCATGCTGCCTTCCTTTGGAGACAGATGCTCCGGTTGTTTCAGCAGTTCCCAGTAATTTCGGCTTTTCCAGCAGTTCCAACAGCTTCGACATTTCAGGCTTTTCCGGTTTTTTCGGCTTTTTCATCTTTTCCGGCTTTTCCGGCTTTTCTAGCTTTTTCGGCTTTTCTGGATTTTTCGTTATTTTCGGCTTTTCCGATGTTTACGGCTTTTCTGGTAATCTCGGCTTTTCTGGCAGTTCCGGTAGTTCCGGCTTTTCTGGTATATCTAGCTTTTCTGATGTTTCCGTCTTTTCCGGCAGTTCCGGCGTTTTCGACAGTTCCGGCTTGTCTAGATTTTCCGACAGTTCCAGATTTTCCAACTTTTCCGGCTTTTCCAGCGTTTCCAGCTATTCCGGCTTTTCCAGTAGTTTCAGCTTTTCCGACTTTTCCAGCTTTTCTCGCAGTTCCGACTTTTCTGACTTTTCCGGCTTTTCCTTAGGATCTCTCCTCCTACTAAAACCCAAAGACAATTAGAGAGAGGAAGAGATCCAAGTTTGTGTAGAAATGACTTGAAGTCCTCTTCTATTTATACTAAAACATAGAGGTTGAATAGACATGACCGTTGGGCTTCTGAGCCTACATAAGTTGTTGACCGACTTAACAATCTGTCCATAACATAAATAAATTCATAACTTCAGAAATATTTATCGGAATCGAATGATCTTTAGATCAATCCTACAACTCTCAATGAGAGGGATCCAATAAAAATATCAGTTGCCATAAATAATATGACTCACATGGAGTTTGGTCCTAGTTGCCAATTTTAACACTCCCTCTCAACTGGGGAGAACTCCATCCGCTGATCCATATGTCCAATTGTACTATCTCTGCTATTAGTGCGCTGTACTGCTCTGCTAAGCTCTGTTGGCTCTGCTCTGCTCAGCTCTGCTGGCTCTGCTCAGCTCTATTGGCTCTGCTCTGCTCTGTTAAGCTCTGTTGGCTCTGCTATGCGCAGCTCAGCTCTGCTAGCTCTGCTCTGCTCAACTTAGCTCTGCTGAACCATGAAGAAGAAGAATTGATCAAGAATGTGTCATACCATTCTCCAGTGACCCAAAGTCAGTCTCAGAGTGTGTACCACCGGTCCCAGACCAGTCTTCAACTAACCCGAAGTCAGTCTCGTAGTAGGTACAACTCCTACCACTGGTCCTGTACCAGTACTCTACTGATTCGAAGTCAGTCTTAGAGTATGTACCACTGGTCCCAAACCAGTCCTCAACAGACCCAAAGTCAGTGTCATAGTGGGTACAACTACTACCACTGGTCCCAAACCAGTATCATTGATCCTAGATCAATGAAGGTCATCCTAGCATAGGGAGTACAGTAGATACAACGATGCATCCATCGGTACTACTATGGTCCCTATCCTCATTTCCCTGCTCATTGATCAGATGAGAGGTACTTCCCATGAGTCCCAGACTACATGGGTAGGATGCCTTGACAGGAGAACTTAATCAATCCTATCCTTACAGGAGAACTAATCATCCTGCTACACCATCACCATGGAGAACACATCATCCAGGCCTCAGAGGAGAACTAATCATCCTGCTACATAATCGTCATGGAGAACACATCATCCAGACCTCATAGGAGAACTAATCATCTTGCTACACAGGAGAGCGAATCATCCTGTCCCACAAGAGAGCGAATCATCTTGTCCCACAAGAGAGCGAATTATCTTGTTCATAGGAGAGCGAATCATCCTGTCCACAGGAGAGCGAATCATCCTGTCCACAGGAGAGCGAATCATCATGTCCCACAAGAGAGTGAACCATCTTATCCCAGTGTGCACCACCAGTGGAGGATGAGTCACCCTATGGTCGTATGTTGCTCTGGTAAGAACCGCAAGCCCCCAAAGCTCCCAGAGCTCAATGTATGCAACATGCAGGACCCTTGTACAAGGGTCTCTTGACGACTTCAAGTCATTCGGGAAAATCACAAATTTGATCTTTTCCCGAGGGCTCTAACAAAGTGTATCGACCTATACATCATCTTAATGTGATGGAGCCTCCTTGCTCATCGACTTGCCATATCCCAGATAAGGCAATATCTGATGTCTATCTGCTGAAGCAATCGTCGAATACGGGTTTCCTCAATAATCGAATCCCACCTCTGGTTGTCACAGAGAATCACAGTGTTATTAATCATGTGTACTCACTGAATAGTTTCCACAACCAGACAACTTTATACGAGGTCATACTCATAGTTATGTATCCGATCTCGACGGTACTTATAACAAACGACTTCTGCTTCCTACTCATCTATGATATCGAAGCAAAATCCAAAGAGAACCATCACTAAAAAGTGCTCTAGTGATCCTCCACACTGCCTGCCCAGTCAACATTCGAATAATTAGGCAGTTTTCATATTTCCGGTAGTGTATCTCAATCCATGAGAGATTGTGCCTTGAAGACATCTTAGTAGATTCTTGGCACCAATCTATTGAGGCTCAACCAAATATGAGCTCCCTGTCCTAACTACAAAACATATGTTCGGACAGAAGTTCACCAAGAACTTTCCTAAATCTGGTTCAACATCACTACCGTATAACTTCTAAAAGTTAAGATCCTTGAGGTAGTCACAGGCTTGCAGTTTATCTTTCCACATTCGAAATCCAACTCCCTCTGTCTTCTACGAATGAGAGGGTCTGCACCTGTCAGACATAGGTGTCAGTATGAGAGGTTCGTCATTCACAACCTTTGGATGGTTTGGATTGATTTCACTCCTAGTGAATCTCAGTTTCATCAGAAAGCTGTTGATCCTCTCATACTATGCTCTGGGTGTTTTGCTTCAAGCCATAGAGGGCTTTCTACCACCTGCATACATGAGATTCCTGATCATGAATCTCAAAATCCTCGGGTTGTTGTAAACCTGTGGACCTGTGGCATGACGGGAATGGTCCCCTTATAAGATTTTCCTTCAGTACATCTCAAACATGTACCTTCATGCTCCTTTTGAATTCAGGCATCCCTGTCACCATCTGACTTACAGACCTTCAGTGCTACGTGACAATGGACATGATCCCCAGTGGACTTCTTGCAATTTGATACAACCTTGAACTCAAAAACATCTTTGAAAATTCTATTTCGAAACACGTACCTTTCCATCGATGAGTGCCATCCTGGAACCTTTGACTTCCATTTCCGAGATGGACACCAAGTTCTTCTTGCGATCAGGTACATAAAAGTGATTCGGGGTTCCTTGCTTTCTTTGAAGAGTCGACCATTTCCTTGATGACCTGCATTACCTTCGGACCCTCCTTCGCATAATGGCCGAACTTATTGCAACCAAGGCATCCGCCTTTCCTTCCACCCTTAAATCCGAACTTCCCAATGAAGTGATCTTTAGATGGGCCATCAGAAACTTCCGCTATGCCATTCTGATAATATCTTCTGCTTTGACTTCACCCTTTGTGAATGTAGAAGAGAGATGCAGAACCCATTGATCCTTTTGTCTTGTCCCTATTGTCTTTGGTGATTTCTCTTTCACTCTTGCTTGGGCATTGTCTTCACCTCAACTCTGATACCATGTTAATTTTAGGTATGTTCTATGCTAGAGCAATTTATTTCAATTTCTTTTCCACATTAGAAATCACATCAACATAAATTAAACTGCAGATAGAACATAAATATAAATCGCAGAAGACAAGCCAAGACAAGAAGACACAAGATGTGGCACTAGCCAGGGACAAACTCCAATGTGGGGAAACCCTTGAACAATTCTTCTTTTATGTTCTTCAAAGTTCAGTAGAGAAAGTGAGAGAGATAGTACATTTACAATAGAAGTCAATCACTTTGACTTTTGATATCGGCATGAGATTAGTTGAAGACATATTGCTTCAATTGATTCTCTAAGGTGACTCGTTCACCTATCATAGTGTTGCATCTCATCTATTTGCTGCACATTACTGTGTGACACCTTGCTGTACTGTCACATGTGTTGAACCTTGATGACTGAGCTGCGCTCATCTTCATGCTGCATCTTCTATGGTCTTATTCATCATCAAGTTGCCCATGCTCATGATCTCATTCATCATTATGCTACCCATGCTCATATCATCATGCATCATTATGCTGCCCATGCTCATATCATCATGCTGCTTATTATGCTGCCCATGATCTCATACATCACGCTGCCTTCCTTTGGAGATAGATGCTTTGGTTGTTCCGGCTTTTCCGATAGTTTCGACACTTTCGACATTTCCGCATTTTCTGGCTTTTCCAGATTTTCCCGCTTTTCTGGCTTTTCCAGTATTTCCAGCTTTTTCGGCATTTCCGGCTTTTGGCAGTTCCAACTTTTCCGACAGTTCCAGCTTTTTCGGCTGTTCCGAAAATTCCAGTTTTTTCGGCTTTTCCAGCTTTTTCGGTGTTTTCGGCTTTTCCAGCAGTTCCGAAAGTTTTGGCAGTTCCGGCTTTTCTGACAGTTCCGACTTTTCCGACTTTTCCAGCAGTTCCAGCTTTTCTGGCTTTTCTGGCTATTCCGACTTTTCCGGCAATTCCGGCAGTTCCGACTTTTCTGGATTTTCGTTAGGATCTCTCCTCCTACTAAAACCCAAAGACAAGTAGAGAGAGGAAGAGATCCAAGTGTGTGTAGAAATGACTTGAAGTCCTCTTCTATTTATACTTAAACGTAGAGGTTGAATAGACATGACTGTTGGGCTTCTGAGCCTACATAAGTTGCTGGCCGACTTAACAATTTGTCCATAACATAAATAAATTCATAACTTCATAAATACTTATCAGAATCGGGTGATATTTATATCAATCCTACACCTCTCATTGAGAGGGATCCAATAAAAATATCAGTTGCCATAAATAATATGACCCACATGGAGTTTGGCCCTAGTTTCCAATTTTAACATTAAGAAAAAAGGCACCATTCGTGTCTGCACAAACTTTTGTGATATGAACAATGCTTGTCCCAAAGATAACTTTCCCACACCCTTCATATACCAAATCATTTATGAGTGTGTGGGGCGAGGTTCTTTCCTTTATGGATGGATTCTTCGGATATAACCATATACATATATCTTATGCCAATTAGCTTAAAACCTCCTTCACTAGTCTATGGGGAAATTTTGCTTATAGGGTCATGCCTTTTGGTTTAAATAATGTTGGGTCCACTTTTCAGCA
Source organism: Pinus taeda (assembly GCA_000404065.3). NCBI lineage: Eukaryota > Viridiplantae > Streptophyta > Pinopsida > Pinales > Pinaceae > Pinus > Pinus taeda. The sequence continues at coordinate 200,484 of APFE030935946.1, forward strand.
TGCCATGTCTTACTGTTTCCATGACATGTCTCATATTATCCTTGCATATCTAGACAATCATATCTAGACAATCTCACTGCTTGTTCCAAACTTCGGTCACAACACCTTCATGATTTGCGTACCATATTCCCTCGATGTTGCAAGTATAACATTTTCCTCAACCCCCTTAGGTGTGTCTTTTACATTCCTACTGACTTACTTTTGGGCTTCATTGTGTCCAAAGACAGTATCACTCTTGACCCTCTCAAAGTTCAAACCATTCTCAAACTTCCTCCTCCTCATAACCTTCGCCAACTACAAAGCCTCCAAGGCAAAGCCAACTTTCTTCTTAGGTTTGTCCTTGAATATACCACCATTGCGCATGGGTTTCTTAGACTCCTTCGATCTAACATTCCATTTGTTTGGGATGACCAAGATCAACAATATTTCGATTCGCTCAAATGTTCTCTCAATTCCACTCCCTTGATCAAGCCACTTGACTTTGAGAGGATTTCATCTTGTACATCTTTGTGTCCATCTATTCGGTCGCTGTGGTCCTAAACCTAGAAGATTCTGTCGGAAATGAGCATCTCATCTATTATGTAAGTAAGATCCTTCATGGTCCCCTTGTGTCCTAGTCACACGAAGAAAAGTTGGCGTTGGCTGTTGTGTTCTCTGTTCAAAAGCTTCGTCATTATATCCTTACATGTATCACCAAAGTTTTGACCAATTCCAGCCCCATGGATTTCTTGTTGAGTCGACATATCATTAATGGGAAGTATGCCCATTGGATCGTTATCCTTCAAGAATTCGATCTCAAATTCGTCACACCCAAGAGTAAGAAAGATTTAGCCCTTGTTGAATTCATTTTTGAATTTCCCACTGGTGCACCTGATCCGTTGGTAAATTATGATCTTTGAGATGAACACTTGTTTGCCATTACCTTGGGTGATCCTTGGTATGGCGACCTCCTTACCTATTTGCAAACCCAAAAATTCAGCCCTTGCCTCACTCCCTACCTCCTCATCGGTGATGATCTATATCTTTGCGGTGTCAAAACTATCCTCCATCATTGTCTCACCCATGCTGACGCTGAGCAAGTGCTCAATGCTTGCCACGGTGGCACTTGTGGTGGTCACCTCTCTAGAATGGACACTGCCCAGAAAATCATGCACATCACTTATTTTTGGCCTTCTCTCTTTAGCGGTTGCATTGAGGTAGTCAAACATTGTCCCAATTTCTAGTTATACTCCCCTAAGGTGCGAGCTCCACCTGCTCCCCTCCATCTTGTCATCGCAACTGGTCCTTCTGTAAATGGGCTATTAAATTTATGGAGTGTTTCCCCCATCTAATAATAACCATAAATATAGTATCATGGCCATTGACTATTTCACGAAATGGGTTGAAGCCATGCCAATGTTTAATAACACCACAACTACTACAACCCTCTTTTTCTTTAACCATGTTATTGCTCGATTTGGGGTTCTGAAACAATTGGTCTCTGACCATGGCCGACACTTTGAAGATGAGATATGGCATGAACTATCCTGTTGTTGGGCTTTGAACACCAATATTCATTGTCTTATTACCCCCAAGGTAATGGCCAAGTTGAAGTTGTCAACAAAATCCTTAATACTATGCTTCAACGAACAACGAATAAACACAAGAACAACTGACATCTAATGATCTTCCCTGCTCTGTGGGCCTATAGAACTTATGTCAAAACAACAATTGGATTTACTCCTTTCCGCCTCATTTTCGGAGAGGAGACAATATTACGAATTGAGTGTGAAATCCCCTCCCTCCACCTTGCCATTGAACTCCTCCCAGCCACCCAACCTCTAAAAACACAACTTATCATGCTTGAGCATGCCAATGAAGACTACCGTGTTGCATTCAAAACCATTGAAGTGGCCAAGAAATGCACCAAAGCTAAGTATGACCAAAAATTCCACCCTCGTACCTTCCATGAAGGCGACCTTGTTCTCGTTTATGACCAAGAACATGATGTCCTAGGGCACGGAAAGTTTGAACCATTATGGCTAGGACCTTACATCATACATAAGTGTTTGGACAAAGGGGCATACCTTTTAAAGGGTCCAGAAGGAGAAATCCTTCCCAACCCTCGCAATGCACTCTACCTCAAGAAATTTTACACATAGAATTTCCCATTGAAATGCACGTATCTTTTCTTTTTTCTTGCATTTAGGTAGATTGCATCCCCCACCATCTTATTCATTATCTTCTTGCGTCTTTCAGATGGATCCATCATCCACACCTTATATCGGTTATGCCGATGGTGCGAGTCACTTCACCAGGAATCTAGCCTCAGCAGCTTGGGCCATTTTCACCCCCTTGCATTCATTAGTCCACTCCAACGACATCTGCAGTGGATCCACTACCAATAACCAAGCTAAATATGATGTCGTGATAGGTTTGTTAGCCGATGCCCTTGATCGTTGCATCCTTCAACTTCATGTTTTTCTTGATTCCTTGCTACTTGTCATGCAATTGAACGACGTTTATCATGTGCATAATCCTGTCCTATTTAGAAAATATCTACAAGTTAAGCTTTTAGCACGTGAATTTGAATCCATTACATTCAGTCATGTTCCTAAAGCCCAAAATAACTATGTAGATATCATTGCAAATAATATTCTAGATTGGAATTTATCACATTTATATACAAGAAGACAATCATAGATTAAACAAATGGTGAACCATAATCATCACAAAAAGACGAATAAACATAATTATATATCATAATATCCAACATACATTGTTTTGACTCCACCACTTTAAATACATTTGACATACTCATTCACATGTTATCAGAAAAAAAATGGGGACCCACATATCCCTATGCCTAATCACTATCATCTGGAGGCTCTTGAGCCAATGGATCCATCCCACCAACCCATAGATACCCTACTACCTGACTGACCATAGAAATGCGCCGTGTGATTACTCGCCACTCTAAGGGAAGACGACTGCACTCATATGTATACCAATCTTCTAACTCATGCCACCCACACTCTATTACCCCGGTTAGTAGCACGTCGAATCTATGTCAAAGATCCTCCAATAGAGCATCACTACCTGATCTCTGTTGTGATGTGGACCCAGCGTGATCTATAGCCCAGGTGTTGCGGCTCGTCCTGTGTATCCTTCTAGCCTCACCTGTGCTATATCTGAATACCACAAAGTTTACAAATCAGTACCACATACACATATTTCTTAAAATATAAATGCATCAAATATATAGAAACTTTCACTTACCATCTGGACCCCATGCTCATCTTAATGGAAGTGGTAAGTCAGGATCTCCCTAATAGTTCATTCAATTATACAGATAATCATCTATGTATAGTGGCATCTAGTCCCAATGAGAACAAAACTCAGGTCAAAACACTCGTCCGACTCCCCATCCTCCACCTCATCACAATAGCTGCCCATAGTGGTGCATCCTAGGTCTTGTGGGCCCCCATCACAGATCTGTACATGAGGACAGATAGTCTGGATCTTCTCAAAAAAGAATGAGCATAACACTGTCCCAAAACAACAATTATCATTGGTCCTTTGCCTGCATAGTGTCAATTGTCATTTCAACGATGACAACATCATCTGGTCCCACCCATAGTAGATCCCTGCTAACAAACTCTCCACTAGCATCATTTGCCCCCGAAGTGATGTGATGGAAGGCATGACTACCCAATATCCACAACACTATTACGGTTGTAGCTTGTGTCTCAAGCCTCTCTAGGTCACTGATTTGAATGGTCGTGCCCTTTGCATGAACCTCCGGTACACAGTGATGATTAACAAACTCACCTATATGCCTCCCATGAGGCAGGACTAGATGTATCCCCCCTGCCACCCCCATGGGGGAAATCCTATCCGAAAATATATGTCCTAGATCGTGATCTCGATCCTATTCCCCTATACTACAAAGGTCTCCTGATTTGGGTCCCAGTAGCTCAGAATCCTTGACAGCAAGGGCTCACCATCCCTCATAAAAGGGTTCTCCAAGAACTTTAGCACGCTATATTGTGCCACAATCCCTTAGTGCTTGATTCCCTGAATCTCAACATGAAGGGTCTCAAAATATCTTTCTTGCCTTGGCACCTTTAGCTCTGCCATACCTATAACATGCCATTATGTTTTGTCAGTTCAGAGTCAAAGGCATACATCATGGGTACAAAACTTCAGCTCAATAGAGATCCCACATCCTGCTCTTCCTCTTAGTCCTTCCTTGTCATTCCTTGCATTGCACCATGGGTAAAAAAACTTCAACTCAACAGAGATCCCATTGTGCCAAAAACCCCTTTGATTTGGGAAAAAGGGATAGCAATTTATGCCATTTTATGTGAGAGAGTTTATCCTTTGAAGGGAGAGAAATTATGCCACTTTATGTGAGAGTCCAACCCCTTTGATTTTGGAAAAAAAGATAATAGTTTGTGCCACTTATTTGTGAGAATTCATTCCTTTCGTAGTATCGAAGGAGAACGTCTCTTTGTAGGAGATACATTACCACTTGAAGTGAGAGTTTAGTCCTTGTATAAACAAAGAAGAGAATTATGAAGAGCAGCTAATGAAGTCCCTAGTAATTGAGTCGAGCCCATAGACGTAGGTTACTTGTTGTGGGTGAGCTCTGTTATCAAGTTCTGGTGCATTTTTCCATATTTTCATTTCTTATTATGTTTGTTTATTTGTGTGTGTTGCACTTATGTTTATTTCATGTGCTTTATGAAATTTGTTTTAATTCATTGAAGTAAAGATCCCAAATGATGTTGGTATCAGAGCAGTCTTCTTTGATGTGAATTGTGAGTGTGGATTCTTACTAGGGACAACCTCAAAGACGGTGAAGGGAAACTTAATATTTTTAGCCCCGAGATTGGATGTGAAACTCAAAGAAAGAAAGTGGAGAATGGATACATTCGTACAGAGAATGACAAGGCTTTCGACAAGGATTTCTACTAAATGGAAAATATGGTAAACAATTTTTTTTGTAGATTATGAAAATATATTGACAAAGAAGGAAAAGAGGAAAGCCAAAGCATAGGATAATGCTTCACTGAGCCATGTATTTGGTGGAGACCCTCTTGGGCCTCCATCTCCATATTCACATTCAAGTTATTCTTCTTATTCCTGTCATTCTCATTATTCAAATCGTCATCACCAAAGTATTAAAGAAGAGAATGCTTTATTAAGAAGAATAGTACAAGAAGCAGAAGAAGAGAAGAAAATATTGTATTTTAAGTTGTAAGCCACAAAATTATCTTTGGTAAAGTTTTAGTGTGATGAAGGCTTAGAAAATACATCCTCCACACTTGATCGATAATTAATAATTGAGGTAAACAATTACAATGATTCTTCATTTTCATGTTCTTTTCATTATGATGATGATTTGGTGCTTTTGAAAAGAAAACTACAGGGATTGGCTTGAAGCTAATGAATAAAATGGGATATTAAGGAAAGTTCCTTGGAACCAATGGCTAAAGCATTGTGAATACCATCGAAGGGGTATAACTACATCGATATGTAGGATTGGGCCATGTTAAGGAGGAAGATAGAACATTCTCCAAGTCCACAAAACAAATAAATTCCAATACCATCGATGAAAGAGACTCCAAAGCCATAGAAGAAAGAGAGTCTTTAAGAAATGAGTTTGAATGAATGCAATATGATAGAAATCACACCATTCTAGTGATCGTTATTGCAAGTCATCTCCAAAGATAAGTCATCATTTCAGAGGACAAAGCTAAGTAAAGTTTTTCTCACCATCTTTGCACCAAAGACCACCTTTTAAGGCATGAATATTCCAACATTCCACCTGATTAGAAGAAAATTTGTAAGAAAAGATTATGGCATAGAAAACCATGTACATTTTTTAGTTTGAATAACCATGATGCTACCAAGTGTTGGAAAATAATGGCACTGTATAGGAAAGTTGTGTTGACCAGGAAGGAGACACCACATAAAGACCACTCTCCACATTAGGAGAAAAATAAGCGCAAGAAAGTTTGGATGAAGAAAAATGATTGCAAGCATTGCACAAAGGGTGGACATTAAAAAGCCACTTGATAGAATCTCCATCAAGAGCTATGTCCAAAGAAGGAAAAGGAGTTTGGGAAAAGCACCTGTGAATAAAGCAATGGGTTAGAACCAACAAATGATAAAAATGGGCACATTGTAACCCTCCATGAAGTTGCTCAAGAGGAAAAACAACCACATGAAGAGAGTTGATTAGCCTCATTAGGTAAGAGATGGGTAGCCTTTTTAAGTAGTTGTACATGGCCACCATTGTCAATCGCATGTTGATTTCAAAGACCCCATAGGTGGGTCATTTTTTTTTGTAGAAGTGATGAAATGTATAACATCAATTATGTATGCAAAATAGTGATATTTTGGGCCTTTTGTTAGGTACAAAAGGGTATGGGTTTTGTTGTAATTTAGAGAAAACATGTATGATCTCAATATGTAAAATTTTGGGGTCCAAAAGTCCTTTAGTTGGGAGGAATGATCTAAGAGGCTCTAAGAAACCTCAAACCTCAAATATCAAATTTCTCATAGTTTGATGAGAGAAGCGTCATGCCAAAGGGATTGATGAGACAATTCCAACACAATTTGAATTGCGTCAAGAAGAGATCGTATGAGGAAGATATCACAATCTGAAGTTTGTACCAAATAATAAGGGAAGGGTTGCATGGTTTCCACACTAGAGAGTACCATGTGGCATTGAAGGATGTTGAAGTGGCACTAAGTTGGTAGCTGACTAGGCAGGACAACTAGTGTTTTTGTGGCACATGAATGGTAGGCGAGATGCCATCTGACTAGCACTATGACATGGACCAATAGGGTGTCGACACTTGGCCTAATGAGAAGGTGCCATGTGGCACCTTGTAATGGACCAGATTGTTTGCAGGAAAAAAAGTCATTGATGATTGGAGGCAATGTGGTTCCACCCCTAGAACTCTTAGATAACAATACAATTGTTTGCCAACAAACCAAGATAACGAATTATTATAGTTGGTAGAGAAATATTAATTTAAATTTAATGTTTTCTATTTTGGAAAAAGTTGGGGGGCGGAGCCCACCAAATCTGGTGTGTCCACCAAATTGATGAGCGTTATAACCACTACCTACCCAAAATTACCAATAGGAAATGTTATGCCACATGATATACGGTTTGGTAACAAAAGCAACATATGCCCGCCAACAACATGCCAAAATGGGGAAGGTCACGGGTTTGATGTCGTGTCCTCCCTAAACCTATGTCTAATATTAACTCTGCCAATTGAGTTTTCTAATAGACTGCATTGGTAACTTCGCTCAGATTATATTATTTAAACCATTTTTTGTTTGACTATTGGAGGAGGAGGTGGCCTAGTATGGGATTTAATCATGAGTCAGGAATATTCTGAGTTTTTGTGCCACAATCTACAAGGCAAAGATCCTCAAAGGGGTCTTACAGTGAAGGTGACAAAACAATATGAAGTTTATAGATATTTCTCATGATTTCTTAAGATGAATGCAACAATGCAATCAAAATCTAGACTTGAGAAAGAGATTTGAGCGCTCATGGTAGAAGCCCACATGTGTCATTAATGCTTAGCATGATTTTTGAGGTAGATATGCACCATTCAAAAGTTGGTCATGTTTATAATCAAAAGTTGCAAAATGAAGAGATGGACCTGTCGGTGCTATGTTTGATGTGGCTTGAGCTTCCAATAGAACATTTTGGCATGGAAACCACTGTAAGTCTCATTTATTATTGATTTTCCCCTTTCAATATTTGTAAAAGGGAGAACATGTATTTGCAAATATGCTTGAGTCTGAGCAATAGATTCAAAGAGGACCTTTGATAGTTGTGAAAGTACAACCCCTTTAACTTGGAGACAGAGAGAAAAATTTATGCTGTGTTATGTGGATGTCAAGCCCCTTTGGTTTGGAAAAAGTGGAGAACAATTTATCTCACTTTATGTGAGATATTTCAACCCCTTTGAAGAGAGAACATTTGTGCCACTTTATGTGAGAGTCCAACTATAACACCCTCCTACAACACTTACCCAATCTTACAGGAAAATTGGGTAAATATGTGATGAAGAGTTACTATGATATGATTCAACCTCCTAGATCACCTTAAGGAATTGGAATCGACACAACAAAAAAACTTAAGACCTCCCTCAAGTGCTACGGGACCCCCAAGGGCTAAACCACCCTTCCAAGTGCCCAAAAGCTTGAGTTAGCTTTCTTTTGCAATTCCTTGGACTCCCAGACACAAGCATAGCACTATTGGAATTTGACTTTAACCCTCCAATCACTTGCACAATCCTGCAAGGGAGTGAATGTAGCCTTTTTCACTCAGTTCTATGCTTGTGACCGTGAGATCTGAGGCACATTTTCAGGGCTAGTCTCCAGACCATTGCCCAGAACTTAATGAAGCTCTCAGAAATGATCAAGGACACAGGAGCAAAGCCTTCCATTCAAAACTTAGACAAGAACTTGACCTCACCAGGCCTAACCATGATAGAAGTTTCGTCAAACACATCATGAACATGTAAGGTATAGGTCATAAATACACATCTAAACATAGGGATCTCATGCTTATCTGAGAAGCTCAAGTCACTTGCACAAGCCTGCAAGGGAGCGAATGCAGTGTTTTTCACTCAGTTCTATGCCTGTGATCATGAGGTCTAAGGTACATTTTTAGGGCTAGTCTCCAAACCACCGGCCAAAACTTAATGAAACTCTCAGAAATGATAAATGACATAGGGACAAAGCCTTCCATACAAAATTTAGATAAGAACTTGACCTCACCGGGCCTAACCATGATAGAAATTCCATCAAACACATCATGAACATGTAAGGTACAAGTCATAAATACACATCTGAACATAGGTATCTCATGCTTACCTGAGAATCTTCAAGAAGCTCAGATGCCTTCTCACCGTAGCTGCGTTATCATCTATAAGGTCATACATTCATTATCCATTCATTTACTAATCAAAACTTAATGAGAGCCATGACTAAGATTTGTCATAAAACCATGCTTATAGCTAGCATATAATCAAAATAATAACAGTGATAGAACCATTAAATCCACATAATAACAAGTATAAATGCTCATGAAATACAAGGGGAAAAGAGCTCTTATTAACATATGCAAAATCCAACCAAGTCAAGGACTTCCATGTACCACCCGATAATATATTGGGTTGAACCAAATATTTCTTTCAGCCAATCACCCCTGTGCCATATTCTAAGCATGAATGTGGGACTCACAACAAAACCATCTGGGGCATCCTTAAGCTTTATCGTGTATCCCGCCATTTACCGGTCAAGGGATTCCTAAGCCTTTGGGAATTTTCTTGAGACCACCCCACTAAGTTTTGAAACCATCCAACAATCCATATCAACCAAATAAAAGAACCCCATCACACCATGGCTATCAGAAAATGGCAAGGCAAGGTTGAAACCACTGTCACACCTAGAAAAACCCATGCCAATGACGACAAGAGAACCAAATGTAAACATGCATGTACCATGCATCCATGAACCCACTAGGAAATAACACATGCAACATGCTACCTTCAAGTATTCCCACTGTAGCTACTTGATCCAGCACTTTCCTTACTTGATCCTTGTTTTCCTATGCTTCTTTCCCTTCCTTTACTTTCCTTTCTCCAATGCTAGAGTGTTCCAAGAATGCTCTAAGTGTGCAAGAGTATGAGAGAGAGAATAGAGAGAGAGAGAGAGATCCAAGCTATCACTGTCAAAAGCTGTGAAATGATCCTCAAAAGCCTTTTTATCATTGAGGCCTCTAATTTCTTCAATTTCCATTATTTTCCTTCACTTTTCTTCCTCACATGCAACTTGTGACCTTTCACCTTTCTTTTCTCCTATTCGCCATTATTTTCATAAATAAATTCCAAAGAATACCTCTTTGCCTTTTCAAATGCCTTTGCCAATGTGTTTTCCAATTTCCCCTTAGCCATAATAAACCAAATGTACACCCATTAGGATGTTTTTCCCAACATTCAACTTGGAATACGTGTCCCATGACCTTAGTCTTATTTTGCCTTTATTATCTTTATTACATTGATTTTTAACTTGGGGTCATTACAGACCCCTCCCCCTTAGGGGAACAACATCCTTGGTGTTTAATGACACCTACAACTAGCAAGATCATTGAAAACCAAAACATATTGTCCATGAAGCTTTATAACTTAGCTCAATGCAGTATTTACAATAAACAATCTGCTGAAAAGAAACACCAACATGACAACCATACTGCTTATTGGAGCTTTATAACAAAATTCATGGCAGTATTTACATCCATATACATATATACGTATACCAAAAACTATCTTCAATTGATAAACAAGGATACATAACCCACATTTGATCAACCATCTTCCATGTAGCTTCATTGGGCCCAAAGTGCTTCCACTGCACTTTAACCTGCTCGATTGCTTGGTTCCAGAGCATGAGCATCTTTCTATGAAAAATGTACTGAGTTTCTGGCTAGAATTCTCCTTCTGAATCCACTTGTAATACAAACAAATGAATCATATGATCAACATATTTCACATATCTTTTAAGTAATGAAACATGGAAAACATCATGGAATTTCACTGTCGGAGGTAGTGCAAGTCGATAGGCCATTAGTCTAATCCTCTGAAGGATCTCGAAAGGCCCGCAATACCGAGGTACTTGCTTCGCACATGACCCAATCCTTAAGGATCTCTTATTTGGCTTGACACGCAAGTACATATGTTCCCCAACCTGAAACTCCTTTAACATCTTTTTTTGATTTGCATAACTCTTTTTCCTATCCTGTGCTACATTTAGATTCTTCTTGATGATTTGCAGTTCCTATTCCATCTCTGCCAACATGTCCACTCCAATCAATACACCATTCATTAGATCACTCCAGCTGATGTGAGTATTACAATTTTTCCCATAAAGTACCTCAAACAGAGTCATCCTCAGTGACTCCTAATACCCATTGTTGTAAGAAAACTCAACTGGTGGGAGATACTCTTCCCACTTTCATTGTTGGTGCATCACATACATCCTCAACATATCCTCCATTATCCTGCTGACCCTCTATGTTTTTCCATATTTCTATGGATGATAGGTTGTGCTGAAGGCCAACTCTGTACCCAAACTTATATAACTCTTTCTAGAATCTACAAGTGAACTTGGCATCTCTCTCTGACACAATCTTCTTTAGAACACCATGCAACCTCACTATATCTCTAATGAAGACCTGTGCTATCTCACTAGCCAAATTAGTAGATTTATTTAGAATGAAGTGCGCTACCTTTGTCAACCTGTCCACCAAAGCCATAATAGAAGCAAGATGTCTAGATGTCCTTGAAAAATGTGTAATAAAATCCATGGAAATGACCTCCCATTTCCATTCTGGAATCAAAATTAGCTATAGTAACCCACCTGGATGCTTACATTCTTCTTTCACCCATTAACAATCCAAACATCTAGCCACAAACTCTACCCCTTCCTTCTTCAAATTCAACCAACTTTAGAACGTCTTCACCACTATCAATGTCGTCTAATATCCCAGATGTCTTGAATATGACTTAACATGAAATTCCCTCAAGATAAACTTCTTGAGCTCATTGTTATCCAGAACATAGATCCTATTCCTAAACCTGATTAAACCATCTACTATAAGATGATATTCCACATTCTGGTCACCTATACCCTGATGTTGTAACCTATACCTAAGCTCCCTATATCTGTAATCCTATTGTCTTGCCTGTGAGATCTGATCCTGTAAATATGTCCCATAAGAAATCATAGCTGCTATGTGATTTACCTTTGCTCTTCTATTAAGAGCATCTGCATCTTTGTTTTCCTTTCCGTTAATGTACCTAATCTTGAATTCAAACTCACTAATCATCGCCAACCATCTAGCTTACCATTCATTCAAATTCAGTTGGTCAAATAAGTATCTAAATCCACCGTGATCACTCATCAAGATGAATTGCATACCAAGAAGATAATGTCTCCACATATTCGAAGAATGGATGATCACTGCCAACTCAGTATCATGTGCCACATAGTTCTGCTTGTGCTCATTCAGTTTCCTTGATACATAACATGCCATCTATCCCTCCTGCACCATGACTCCACCAAGTCCTCTTTTACAAGCATTTGTCTACACCACAATCTCTTTATCCAGATATGAAATCTTTAGAACTTGACCATTTGTCAACAACTACTTCAACTAATCAAAACTTTATGCACATTCATTTGTCCATTCAAATTTCTTTCTTTTCCTCTGCAATGATGTGATAAGATATGAAATCTGTGAGAAGTTCTTGATGAACCTTCTGTGGTAACTTTCCAACCCCATAAATGACTTTACCTCATTAACATTCCTAGGAGTTTCCCACTCCATGATAGCTCTAATCTTTTTCGGGTCCACTTCTATACCTTCCTTGGAAAAAACATGTCCCAAGTAATGCACCTTTTTCTGAAAAAAACTGCATTTGCTAAGTTTGGCATACAATTGATGCTCTCTTAACAATCTCAATAATGTTGCTAAGTGTTCAACATGCTCTTCTTCATTCTTAGAACATATCAATCATCAATGAATACAATGTAATATTCCTAATTTTCCATGGCTAATTGGAATATTCGATTTTGCTCAATTTTGCATTCTATAGTTATTTATAAATAGAAAGGTGAGGAAAGGGGAACATAACTCACTTTTAGAATAAAGTCACTCCCTAGTAGCACAACGTTGTAACTTAAAGGGGAGCCAAGGGGGCCAAAGGACCATGTAGATAAGGGGGCCCATGTAGACACTTGGAGGGATTGCACAGATGGAGAGGAGCACATGGCAAGAGAGAGAGGCTACGTTGGAGGAGGTGGGCCTTAGGGTTTGAGAGAGGCCAACGCTATAAAGGAGAGAGGAGCCTCCTCATTTTTGCATTCGATTATGAGCATTTTGAGCTAGTCACTTTGACTTAAAGCACACTGGCCATTTAGCCTGTCTGCAGCACTGTTTAGTGCATCGAGTGTCTCCGTTCGGAGATCTCACCCTTAGCCCCAGGGGACTTCGAGTGCCTGCTCGGGCAAGGTAGTCTTCAACAGTATTTTGCAGGAGTTTCGATCTTTGGAGTTGAGGAGGAGCTGAGCCTTTTGATGACTGTGCAGTCTTGAGAAAGGAGGACACAGTCTCTTTTGGTAGGAGTTCTTGATTGGGCTTATGTGGAGGATTTGAGCTGGGAGATTGAGCAAGGGATCAACCCTTGCATATTGGAGGATTTTGGCAGAGTTTCAGGCAAAGTTTTGGAGGGTTCTATTTAGTGGTAGCGTAGAGCCTTGAGGGATTGCATATATCCTCAAGGGGGTATTTTCGGGGGTCAGCTATTTTAGAAAAGCTTTCTGGGCTTTTCTGGGTTTATTGAGCAGAGGTTGATTCTAGAATTTCGGCATTTTCTGAGGAGGTGAACAACCCCAAATCCTCACTTGATTCAAGAAGTAACAACAACACAACAGTTCTCCGGCAGCTTGGACGCAGCTCAGAGAGGGGCCATTTCCTTACTATTCTCAGTGTATTTCTTCACTTGCCTTGTGCAAGTCAAGGTGCTATCTTTATGATCACCTCCTGTACTCTTTCCATTACTCAGTATAATAAAATGGCTTAGCATTTCTCTCTGCATTTCTTGAGTATCTGCTTATATTCCATGTATACATTATTGTATGTTGCATCATTGTTATTTTTGTCTCTTGAGCTTTCTGGCTACTGTATCACATGTGTGTTACCTGGTTAGAGTTTGATTATCTGGTTAGAGATTGATTGGGTTTGAGGGATATCCTTGAAACAAGATATTGCAGTGGTATTAGAGCATAGATATGGCTCAGCCTATGGAGCTAGCAGTCTATGACACCGAGGGAGAAGCCCTACATCTGTTACAGAGGTAGGAAATACAAAGATATTGAGCGTAGGTTGGAGAACACCTACGGAGAGGGAGACTGTGTTCAAGTGGTGGACACAGAATAGGAGGAGCCTGTGGTGGACGCAGAACAGGAGGAGCCTGCGGTGGACGCAGAGTAGGAGGATCTGATGGTAGATGAGGATGGGAAGATATTTGCAGGCATGCTCCTCAAATCAGTGCAGGATCTGTCGAGGCAGATCGAGGTGATGGGGCAGAGATTCAAGGCAGTAGAGGCTAGACAGTGTGAGAACCCACGGGTTTTCCAGGTTGGTGAGGGATCGGGTACATCCCGCCATTTTCCAGAACAAGGTGCCACTCAGCGTGATACTACTCAGAAGATGGCCTCACATGCCCCTACATGTTCTACCATGCCCACTTTCCTAGGAGCAGACACGGTGGTCGGAGCCCAGCAGGAGGTAGAGCCCGGTCATATGGGCGATTATTTTGCAGAGTACCAGGCCTATGGGCAGGAGTTCATGGTTGCCCTCTCATTCAGATACTTTTTTCAGCTCCAGCGGGATAGTAGACCCCGCGACCATCACAGAGGATACCGACATTACCATGATGGAGACACCCATCGCATAGCTAGTAGATTCCACTTGCTTATGTTTGATGGCTCATCGAACAGTTCGGCAAGGTCTTGGGTGGAAAAGTTGGACATCTATTTCCAGCTTAACCAGATGTCAGAGACTCAGGCCATCAAGGTGGCGACATTACATTTGGATGGTGAGGCACAGGACTGGTGGTTCCATGGGTTGGTTACACTCGGACACTCCACAGTGATGACATATGCCAAGTTTACCAGGAGATTGATGGAGAGGTTTGACCAGAGGGATCTGGAACAACACTTTGTTGAGCTGATGAGGCTCAAACAGACTGGGAGCCCAGAGACCTACATTGCAGACTTCTTGAGGGTTTCAATGATCGTGCCAGATCTATCTGCGACACGGAGGCTCTACATATTTGTTGAGGGGTTAGCAGAGCCACTTCGGGGTCTAGTCAGATCCACTAGACTAGCCACACTTCAGGATGTTATTAGCAGGACCCGGGACTTACAGGATGCCTTACCCAGGACCCAGACACCTTACCCCCAGAGGCAAGCTTTCCAACCTAAGGGGAAGGATGTGAGGATTCCGCCTCCGAAGGGGAATCCAGGACGAGCACAGGTTGATGATGATGCCAGGAGGGAGATGAAGAAGAAGCGGTTGTGCTTTACCTATCAGGAGCCCTGGGCACCGGAACATAGATGTGCTGCTGGAAAAGCACATTTTATTGAGGTCTTCTCCGAGAGCAGCGGGGAAGAGGATGAGGAGGATGTTGTGGAGGCAGGAGATAGTCATGTCGCACAAGATTCTTTGCCACCTCCACCACCAACAGCAGGTGGTGCAGCTTTTGCACCTACCGGAGGGGCCCTTGCAGCATTGTGAGGAGTTCCCAAGTATTTGACGCTACGCATACGAGGGACAATACGTGGCCAGCGAGTATCAGTTTTGGTTGACAGTGGGGCAACCCACAACTTCATCGATGCATAGATGGTTGAGCGGAGAGGTATACAGACAGAGAGCTTCGACGGATTTTCAGTTTTGTCGCAGGAGATCAGACCATGGTGTGTGCTCGTTATGTCACGGAGTTATCAGTGACGATGGGCACCTACACATTGACCGACCATTTTTTCATGGTCAATATTTGGGACACCAACATGGTACTGGGTGTTCAGTGGCTTATCGCTCTAGGGAAGGTCACGACAAATTGGAAGGCCCTAGAGATGGAGTGGGATGATGAGAAGACATGGAGGCATGAGAAGATACGGGGACAACACACATATCAGCCTCAGACTGTTTCGGCTCATCGGATGGAGGCACTCTTCCGGAAGGGAGACGTAGAGTGGGCAGTGGAGCTACGCGCATCAAAGGCATAGACTACAGGGTAGACGATGCATCCAGAGATACAGTCCATCCTTGACCAGTATGCCACAGTGTTTGGGGAGATTCCGCTGGGACAGCTACTAGACCGGGGGTTTGAGCACACCATTGAGCTTGAGCAGGGCATACAGACAGTGATTACTACCCCCTATAGGCATCCCAAGGCCTATCGGGATGAGATTGAGTGGGCCATTAAGGAGTTGCTGGCTCTTGGGCACATTCGGCCAAGCACGAGTCCTTTTGCGTCTTCCGTGGTGTTGGTGAAGAAGAAGGACGACACATTGAGGATGTGCATTGACTACAGGGCCCTAAACAACAAGATCCTGAAGAATAGGTACCCCATACCCAGGATCGATGAGTTGATGGATGAGTTGAGAGGAGCACGATTCTTCTCAAAGATTGATTTGAGATCTGGGTACCATCAGATTTGCATGATGGAGCGGGACATTCCCAAGACCGCCTTCAGGTGTCACTATGGGCACTTTGAGTTTTTGGTGATGCCCTTCGGGCTAAACAACGCCCCAGCTACATTCCTATCCTGCATGAATCACATCTTCTACAATCACTTAAGGAAGTTTGTGTTGATGTTCTTTGATGATATCCTCATTTACAACAGGACTTGGGAGGAGCATCTCCACCACATTGAGACAGTGTTGCGCATCTTGGAGGAGCAGCAGTTCTATGCCAAGCTCTCCAAGTGTGAGTTTGGCTTGACGAAGATGTTTTACTTGGGACACATCATAGGGGTGGACAGAGTGAGGGTCCACGAGGAGAAGATCAGGGCCATCAGAGATTGACCGGAACCGAGGAACGTGACGGAACTTCGAGGATTCATTGGCATTTGTACTTACTATTGGAAGTTCGTCAAGAGTTTCTCACAACTTGTTGCACCCCTGACAGATCTGACGAGGAAGGGGGCATTCAGTTGGTCGGATATAGCGTAGCAAGCCCTTGACAGTCTCAAAGAGGTTATGAGTAGCTTCCCAGTGCTTGCATTGCCGGATTTTATGCAGCCATTTGTTTTGGAGTGTGATGCATCGAGAGAGGCAATCGACGCGGTGTTGATGCACGGAGGTCACCCTATAGCCTTTGAGAGCCGGAAGCTCCTTTTGCACGAGAGGTTGTATTCTATATACGACAAGGAGATGCTGGCCATTATGCATGCATTGGCCAAGTTCCGACATTATTTAGTAGGTAACAGGTTCAGGGTGAGGACTGATCACAACAGCCTCAAGTTCTTTTTGGAGCAGAAACAACTACAGGAGAGGCAACAGAAGTGGATCAGTAAGATCCAATCATATGACTTTGACATTGATTATGTCAAGGGTAAAAACAACGTGGTAGTAAATGCCCTTTCACGTAGATCAGCTACGTTGTCTCTTATGAGCTTGGACACAGACCGGAGGGCTCGACTCTTAGTAGAGTACTCCAAGGACAGATTTGCATGTGAAGTTCTGGATGGGCAGGTGGCGGATGACAAGTACAGGGTGATCGATGAGATCATCTACTACAGGGACCCGATCTTCTTGACTGAGGGATCTTAGCTCAAGAAGAAGATACTTCAGGCATCACATGACTCACCATTGGTCGGCCATCAGGTGTTTACCAAAACCTACAGGGCCATTAGAGAGAGGTTCTCATGGAAGGGCCTCAAGGAGGACATACTCCGGCATGTCCTGGAGTGCGATATTTTCTAGAGGAACAAGGGGGAGATGAGCCATCTTGTAAGATTATTGTAGCCTCTTCCCATTCCGGAGGGGAAATGGGAGTGTATTTCGATGGACTTCATCACAGGTTTGCCCATGGTACAGGGCAAGGATTGCATCTTTGTCGTCGTTGATCGACTGACAAAGTACGCACATTTTTCGCCATATCCACACACTGCACAGTAGTGCAGGTGGCCGAGCTGTTCTTCAGAGATGTCTTCAGGCTACATGGTCTACCCAAGACCATCACCAGTGACAGGGATAGCCGTTTTATGGGCGGGTTTTGGCAGGAGCTTTTTCGGTTGGTAGGGACGGAGTTGACACCAAGTACTAGTTATCACCCATAGACGGACGGGCAGACAGAGATAGTTAACAAGTGGCTGGAGCGCTACTTGCGTAACTATGTCAGTGGGCAGCAACGAGCATGGTTGAAGTGGCTGCATCTGGGGGAGTACTGCTACAACACTATACATCACATGTCCATTGGTATGTCTCCATTCTATGCATTGTATGGATATCATCCTTTATCTTTTGTTGATGTGATGTTTGGTGCTAGCAAGGCTCCGAGAGCCAAGATTTGGATCCAAGAGAGTTAGGATATTCTCTGAGCTCTCAAGGATAATATGGCTACAACACAGAACCAACAGAAGCTGTATGCTAACAGGGGTCGGGTGGAGAGATAGTTTGAGGTAGGGGACTTGGTCTACCTATGATTACAGCCATACCGACAGTCGTCACTGAAGCAGAAGGGGGCTGAGAAGCTCAAGCCCCACTTTTATGGGTCGTACAGGGTGATACACAGAATTGGACAGGTTGCATATGAGTTGGAGCTGCCCCAAGGTAGCAAGATTCATAACGTTTTTCATGTATCATGCCTGAAGAAGGCATTGGGGTAGCATGTGACAGTGACAGATGAGCTACCACCCACGGATGATGAGGGGCATTTGGTGTTGCAACTAGAGGTTATTATTGATACTAGGGAGAGGCAACTGCAAAGCAGGACGGTCCGAAAATTCTTGGTGAGGTGGAAGAATTTACCAGAATGAGGATGCCACTTGGGAAAGTGAGAAAATCTTGCAGCATCCATCACTTCAATTGCTTGAGGACAAGCAACATTTTGCCAGGGGAGATTGTAATATTCCTAATTAGCCATGGCTATTGGAATATTCGATTTTGGCTCAAATTTTTCCTTCTATAGTTATTTATAAATAAAAAGGTGAGGAAAGGGGGACATAACTCACTTTTAGAATAAAGTCACTCCTTAGTAGCACAACGTTGTAACTTAAAGGGGAGCCAAGGGGGCCAAAGGACCATGTAGAGAAGGGGGCCCACATAGACACTTGGAGGGATTGCACAGATGGAGAGGAGCATGTGGCAAGAGAGAGAGGCTACTTTGGAGGAGGTGGGCCTTAGGGTTTGAGAGAGGCCAAGGCTATAAAGGAGAGAGGAGCCTCCTCATTTTGGCATTCAATCCTCGATAACATATACCTATTCTTGAGAGTACCATCCTTCTTTTTCACAAACAATAACGGTGCACCCCAAGGCGATACACATGGCCTAACGTATCCCTTTTCAGGAATTTCCTTCAGTTGTAACTTCAATTCTACTAGCTCTGGAGTGCTCATCTTGTAAGGTGCCTTTGATGCTAGCGATGCCCTTAGTACCAACTCAATAGAGAAGTCCACTTCTCTATGAGGCGGAAATCTTGAAATTTATGCGGGAAATACATCCTAAAACTGTTGTAAAACTGGGTACCTATTTAATACCTCCACATCGTCAACATACTTACCTTTTTCACTAGAAATATGCATTGCAAATAACACACACCCTTTCCAACAACTACACTTTGCATGCATGGTTGTAACCATTCTAATTAATGTTTCCTTCTTCTTTCCTTGTAAGATTCTTTATTGCCCATTGTCATCGAAGCACTCAATAGCTTTCTCATAAGAATCCACCTTAGTTCTGTGAAGATATAACCAGTCCATACCCAAAAGCATATTGTATGATCCCAACAAAAGTACATTCAAGTGCGCTAATGTAGGCATACCATTCAACTAAAATGCACAAGTCACTACCCAATGATGAATTCTCTTCCTAGTACCTGTATCCAACTACACTAACCACGACTTTGCATGTAATTCTTTATTCAAACTACACTTATCTACCGAGTCAGGATTAACATAACTATAATTAGGTACATGGTCAATCAAAATAGAAACAACTTGATCACAAAGCTTACCATCCATTTCGATAATAGATGCCTGGTGATCCACCTGCCTATTGTCAACTGCTACATAGATCCGAGGAATGCTCTTTCCAACATCTTTAACTGTATGCAGTTCCTATGCATTGTATATCGAAGGCCTACTGCCCTGATATAACAGGAAATCCCCCTTGAGATGCTCCTTACCACATATTCAACATTGAAACTATCCCTTACCATCACCTCTAATCTATTGCCCTCTAGGATGTGACCCATGTCCCTTTACAACTACGTTAAACTTATTATAAGGAACACCATTCTCTTTCTCACCTGCATCTTAGGGTCTTATTCTCTTCGGCTACCATTTACCTTTATTCTTGTCTTTCCCTTTAAAACCTTGATGAGATTTTGTCTTACAGTTTGATTGCTCATAATAGTGCTTCAACTTCCCAAAGAATTCTTCAAGTGACTAAGTCTCATCATACTCAATCTGATCTCTAAAATGCTAAGGGTAATCCACTAACAAATCTATGAACTTTGGCTTTCTCATCCTTAAGATACGATACATACCTCAACAATGCTAAGAACTTGGTCATATACTCCTTATCCGTCATCGATCCCATCTTTAGCTAGTAGAATTCCTTAGCTTTACTATGATAGTACCTCTCTAACAAATAATTCTTCCTAAAAAGTCTCTTGAATTCATGCCAACTCAACTCCTCTATCTCGATGTCTCTAACCTGCTTCACATCTTCCCACCGGATGTATGTTTTCTCTTTGAGGCTAAATATAGCTATTTTGGCCTTCATATTCTCTATGTAATCATGCAGCTCAAACAAATTCTTCATCTTGAGTAACCATGCCTCTCCATCTTCCAGCTTCTTCAAATCTTCATCAAATATAGGTGGTTGGCTTTCTTAAACTCATATTGCAAATATCCCCTCTCACTCCTCCTATAAGGATGATAACAATGATGAAAATGGTACTTGTCAAAACCAGAACTAGAGTAGAACCTATGTCGATCACCTATCCTATCTGGCGTATCCAAGATCCTTCCATCTTTGATTGTGTCATCCCTATCCAACCTGTGCCCACCATGAGACCTGCTACCATATTCCCCATTAGTTTTGTCCTCCTGTTCATGATCCATGGTTTCCCATGTCTCTACAAGTTTAACAAACTATGAAGAATAAATGCATTGATCTCTACTTGTTTCTCCTGTGCCTTGGCAAGTATCTCCTATTACTGAATGATTCTATCATTATCTGCTTTGAAACTTCTTATTTCTTCCTTCAAACTTCTCAAAGTGTCTCTTATGCGAGGGGAGTACTCATTGCCATGCTACTCAATTGATATGTAGGGAGAGTCTTGTGAACTATAATCCACCATTTTGCTAGTCATCTTGGATCTTCTTCTTTCTACAAGTATATCATGTTAGCTAAACCAAAATATAAACATAATCAACATACTTTAGTATAGTTCAAGGGAGGATATCTCGTCTGCAAGATCAACCATATTGGCACAATCCATGTATAATCATAATCATAACAATATATCAACATCATCTCAATCATTACCTAGTTTTCATGCATGACAATACCAAATGCATACCATGACCTCATGCGTGATAACCATGCCCATAACAATGTATGCATAACAAAATATAGACACCGACATTCATAGAAAATACATATACAACCGGCATGCATTCATGACAGTCACATCCCAACAACAAAATCAACACTTCTACATGTCAACACAATGATAGCAATGACAATCACCATGCATAGATAATAAGCACATATACAATCTTCATGCATGCATGACAAACACATTCCGCCCATCTAGTCCAAGCAATGAACCATGCTTTGATACCAATCTGTAACACCCTCCTCCCACACTTACCCGAGCTTACCAGTCCACTAGGGTAAATATGTGATGAAGAGTTACTGTGATATGATTCAACCTCCTAGATCACCTTAAGGAAGTGGAATCGACACAACAAAAAGACTTACTGACCTCCCTTAGGTGCTACAAGACCTCCAATGGCTAAACCACCCTTCCAGGTGTCCAACCCTTGAGTTAACATACTTTCTCACTGCCATGGACTTCTAGACGCTGACATAACACTACAATAATTCAACTTTACCCCTCTAGTTGCATGCACAAGCTTGCAAGGGAGCATCTGCAATCTTTTTCACTCAACTCTATGCCTGCGACTGTGATATTTGAGGTGCATTTTTTAGGCTAGTCTCAAGACCACTACCCATAACTTAATGAAACTCTTAGAAATGAAAAATGACACAGGGACAAAGCCTTCCATACAAAACTTAAACAAGAACTTTACCTCACTAGGCCTAACCATGACAAACATTCTGTCAAACACATCATGAACATGTAATGTACAAGTCATAAATACACATCTAAACATATGGATCTCATACTTATCTGAGAATTCTCAAGGTTTGATGCATTCTCACCATAGATTCATTATCATGTATTAGGCCATACATTCATTATCCGTTCATTTACTTATCAAAAAATGATGAGAACCATAACTAATATATGTCATAAAACCATGCTTATAGCTAACATATAACTGAAATAATAATAATCATAAAACAACCATTAAATCCACATAATAAAAAGATAAATGCTCATGAAATATAAAGGGTAAATAGCTCTTACTAACATATGAAAAAGCCAACCAAGTCAGCGACTTCCATGTACCACCCGAACATATATTAGGTTGAACCAAATAATTCTTTCAACCAATCACCCCTGTGCCGAAGCAAGAATGTGGGACTCACAACAAAACCAACCAAGGATTCCTCACAGTTTGCTGTGTATCCTTCCATTACCATTCAAGGGATTTCTAGACCTGAAACCCTCATATATACAACCAGGCTTTACCATGTATCCTGCCATATATCGGTCAAGGGATTCCTTGGCCCAAACAATAAACATACACTACTATAATTTACCACAATCTTGCCATATACCAGTCAAGAAATGACTAGGCCCTAAACAAGAATGGATACCTCCAGATCTCTCCACCTAAACCATGAGGATTTTCTCATCTCCACTCTCAAGCTTTACCATGTATCCCACCATTTATTGGTCATGATATTCCTAGGCCTTTGGAAATTTTCCTGAGATCATGCCACTTAGTTTTGAAACCATCCAGGAATCCAACTCAACCAAGTAAAATAACCCCATCACACCATGGCTATTCAGAAATGGAGAGGCAAGGCTGAAACTAATATCACACTTAAAAAAACCCATGCCAATGAAAGCAAGAGAACCAAATGCACACATGCATGTACCATGCATCCATGAACCAACTAGGAAATCACACATGTAACTTGTTACCTGCAAGTCTTCCCATTGTAGCACTTGATCCAACCTTTTCCTCACTTGATCCTTTTTTTCCTCTACTTTCTTTCTTTTCCTTTACTTTCATTTCTCTAATTCTAGAGTGTTCCAAGAATGCTCTAAGTGTGCAAGAGTATGAGAGAGAGAGAATAGAGAGAGAGAAAGAGAACTCCAAGCTATCACTGTCAAAAGATGTGAACTGATCCTTAGAAGCATTTTTATCATTGACGCCTCTACTTTCTTAAATTTCCATTATTTTCCTTCATTTCCTGCTCACATGTAACCTGTGACCTTTCACATTCCTTTTCTCCTATTTTCCATTATTTTCATAAATAAATACCAAATAATGCCTCTTTGCCTTTTCAAACGTCTTTTTCAATGCCCTTGTCAATTTCCCCATAGCCATAATAAATCAAATGAACACTTGCTAAGATATTTTTCCCAACATTCAGCTTGGAATATGTGTCCCATGACCTTGGTATTATTTTTCCTTTAATAATTTTATTACATGGATTTTTAACCTAGGGTTGTTACACCAACCCCAATAATGTGGGAAAATAGAAGAATAGTTTATGCCACTTGTTTGTGAGAATTCATTCATTTTGTATTCTCAAAGGAGAATGCCTCTTTGTACGAGAGACATTGCCACTTGAAGTGAGAGTTTATTCCTTGCATCAACAAAGAAGAGAATTATGAGCAACAACTATGAAGTGGCTACGTAGTTGAGTGGAGCCCAGAGACGTAGCTCACACGTTGTGGGTGAACTTCGTCATCAAGTTCTAGTGAATTTTTCCACATTGTCATTTATTCTTATGTTTTCTCATTCATGTGTGTTGCACTTATGGTTATTTCATGATCTTTATGAAATTCATTCTAAAGTCATCGAAGTAAATATCTAGATCACTTGAAGTCATAATTATGCTTGAGTCATGCAACCAATATGATCCTAATATCTAATTCCTATTTAGTCCTTTAACACATTCAATTTAATGATTATTCGCAGAGTTTTGGCTAAAACAAATGTCACCATACCTTAATAACATAATGGGAATGGAATTAATGGTGTGATATAACTAATTAGTGATAATTCCATATAAATTAATAAGGATCTATTGTCTTTGTCACAATATTTTTATTTTTTTTTGGAGTAATTAATCCCATTTCCATGATGAGTGTAAATCATCCAACTAAGTGAATAAGGCGACTCCATAAAAAATTATGCTCAATTCCCAGTTTCGAATAAATAATATCTCCCATCATAACCAACCCCTAGGTTGGCATGATTGACATGAACAAATTCTTTGGATCCAACAAAGGCCCATTAATAGATACAATAGTCAACAACGTAGTGGACTCTCGGTAGTTTAGTTTTTTATTTTTATTTATTTAATTACTTATTTTTTCAATGAAATATGGTATCCAACCTAATTCAAATAAGCATTACAATCCTTACATTCCCATAATCGCAGCTTCATGATGATATAATTAATGCAAATTTAAAAACATAATTATATCATGTCAAAAAGGCTGAAAATAAAATAAGAGACTATAACTACATGTTAGGGATATCTATACCATTGTCAAATTAACCATGGCAACCCTTTAAACCCTATATCAATTTCATAAGGTGGACTTTAGCCCTAAATATAATTAATTATTTAATAAAAAGGTATGTTTTCATATTTCAATAGAAATAATATCTACACATAAGTGATAGATCCATAATCGCAGCTTCATGATGATATAATTAATGCAAATTAAAAAACATAATTATATTATGTCAATGCCAAAGGCTGAAAATAAAATAAGAGACTATAACTACATGTTAGGGATATCTCTACCATTGTCAAATTAACCATAGTAACCCTTTACACCCTATATCAATTTCATAAGGTGGACTTTAGCCCTAAATATAATTAGTTATTTAATAAAAATGTATGCTTTCATATTTCAATAGAAATAATATTTACACATAAGTGATAGATCCATAATCGCAACTTCATGATGATATAATTAATAAAAATTAAAAAACATAATTATATTATGTCAATACCAAACGCTGGAAATAAAATAAGACTATAACTACATGTTAGGGATATGTCTACCATCAAATTAACCATGGTAACCCTTTACACCCTATATCAATTTCATAAAGTAGACTTTAACCCTAAATATAATTAATTATTTAATAAAAAGATATGCTTTCATATTTCAATAGAAATAACATTTACACATAAGTAATACATCCAAATGAATAAGGTTAGACTTTAGTAAGAGTAGTGATAATTCATAATAGTATTAGCATGGATATATTTTGACTGCGAACCAATTATATTATGTATATCAAATAGTGATGGAAAGCATTCTTCAACACTACCATCTAGACATTTGTTGTGTGACTGGAGAGATGAAGCTATGTTGTTTTCCTTGTTTCAGTTAGAACATGATCACATCATTATAGTGGATGGAATTAGGATTGTTTTTATTTTTGTTCTTTGTGTATTCATGGTAATCTAATTATAAATGTAATAGCATTAGTTCGATGTGTAGCCATTACAACTGATGCACATAGCGTCTAAGAAATAATAGTTGAAATTTATTAGTACCTTGTGCAATGACATTTCCATGTGCGGGTGTAACTTGTGCCCACTGGATGCTAAGTATGAATCCAATTGGAAGGCCAACTTACGATTATATTTACAATTGTACAAGTTCTAGAGCAAGGGAAGTATTTTTCCAGCTACCAGAATCTTATCTGATTCTTGTGTGATTTTATTGTGAGCATTTACAAAGTATGTAGAGTAATACAATACAATGTGATATTTGTGTTAAATACACATGGATATTCTTCACATCCTCGACCACTATCTTGTATTCTTGTTTAGTCAACATCTAACTATGACTTCCATTAGCAATTAAGTTAAATAGTACTATCACAAGGTAGCTACACAAAACATTTTTAATCTCAATATTTATGTATAACTTATCATGCAATAAATGTGAAGAATGAATAGAGGTGAAGAATCTAGGTAAGCACGATATTTTGTATTACATAGTAAACTGTTTGTAAATACGACATTGGTATTATGAAGGGTCATCGAATGATTGAAATAAATATTTGATACTCTAGATCACAAACAATTCATAACTTTCTTTTCATCCTTATATGAGAGGCTCTCAAATTAATTATACACCAATTGATAACCATGTTTATATATTGTCCAATCTCCCTTGTTATGTTGATAGATTGTGGTTGCAGGGTTTTTTTGTATAAAATTGAAATGATTATGCTAGGGCAGTTAACGCCATATCAAAATGTGGGTGTTAATAATAACAAGAAACGACTAAAAAAAGAAGAATTAGCTTGACAACACCCTTAGAGTATGCTCATGGAATGCATGAAATCTACATCAAGAAGCCGTAGAGGCCCTCCAGTGTCCCACCGTTGTGGTGGAATTTATAGACATCACAAGAAAAACATGATGGGAACCATTTGGGAGGACAACCGATTTTTGTTGATCTCTCCTCATCCATTGCATTTACATCTTGTGCATGAATAAAAACACTTTTGTAAGCTCTAGAGGAGGTTGGGGTGCCCTTATCACGATAGAAAGAGACCCATTTTCCATAGGAGCTCTGGGGAGGGATTCCCAATTTCTCAATAATTTGAGAAATTGCAGAGGGAATCCTAAAGTGAAAAAATTAGTGCTCCCTTGAGCCACTATTGAGGCTTTAGGTTTTGCATTGCAACATCTATTTCTCATACACATTAATACCTATCCCACAAGAGTTAAAGGAATCTCACAAGGGGTATGTAAAATAGTAAGAGATCAATATAGTTGGAATTGAAATCAACTGAAAAAAATCACGAAGGCTAATATTTAAACATAATGGATCGTAAACTATTTTTTTTTATTGTTTATATGCAAGATGGTATCTAACATTATTGTACTGATTGTAATACTATGTTTTGAAATAATTCATATATAATCTTGTCAAGCCTTCTATGTTGTGTTTATAGTGTGTCTTCTATGTTAAACACATGATGAATTTATCTTACAAGATAACACCACACTTATATTATATGCATGCTATTTTTTTGAAACACCGCACACATGTATGAATACAATTCTCTTAAAATAAATGCAGTGGTTTGGTTGACACTAGAATTCAAAATAGTTGGCAATTGTACTTTTATATGAGTGGAAACATGTCTCCAGTATAGATTGGTAATAGTGACAATTTCCTTCATGCATTACCCCATTAATGATGTAGGTACTTATAGCCTAAGATATGGGTATACCACTTATAGATAATTTTGATAAAAAAGGGGGCCAAAAACTGTAGCTAAATTGAAGGGAGGATGCCCTGCAGGAGTATGTGAATGAAGATACCTTAAAGAAAGCATTGAAATAGACTTGTGCCTCAAAAGTCAATATATCAAGTATTTTTATGGCTAGTGATGTACTTACTACCATTTGTGAGCACCAATTTCAAATCAAAAGAAGTGTACATATGACATTCTAGAAGAGGAGTAAAGGTGTATATATATATATATATATATATATATATATATATATATATATATATATATATATTATATATATACTTGTGTGGAAACCATTGAAGAAGTTTAGGCCGACTTGTATTTGTATTTAAATTTTACATAATATTGAAAGAGTAATAGTTGGCTAATCTAAAAGAGATGTTTAAAACTACATTGGTGTTGAGGTCTAAAACTTGTTGATAAAACAAAAAAACAATGAAAGGGCCAACCAATAGTTATTGGAATTTTTCGGGGGCATCCATGAGGAGTCGATTAGCTATACATTGACGATATTCTTAAGTATGATATTTTGTATTACATAGTAAACTATTTGTAAATATAACATAAGAGGTTCTATTCAAATTCAGTGAAATACATAATACAATGAGTTGAGAAGTTGTTAAATTTTCTTAGGGCTATATTGTTCTTTTCTTTAGATAATTTCATTTCTTCATTTGCATATTAAATTCACCCCATAACATCATATAATTATTAATATTTTCAAAATTAGTCGCAACATATGAAATTATATAAAAATAACAACACCATCATCAATGTAGCAGAACATAAAGGAGTAATAGAAGAAAAGCATTCACATATAGAGAAACTAGGATTGTTTGAATACTAGAGAAGAATCCACTATTGGGAAAACGCTTTCAAATTCTTCTTCTTATTATATTTTCATTGAATGATTCAACAAAGAGAGGGCACAATGATCCATATCTTCAACCATAAACCCATCCATCAAAATAAAAAAAACAAAATCCATGAGACGAACCCAACACTACCAGTAATCAAAACCATGATTCAAAAGCATGCGATTAATAGTCACTTTGTGTGGTTGATTGTCAAACTCTGCTGTCAACGGATGAAATTTTCACTCAACTGTAAAATTCTAACCCTTGGTATCAATCACATGGAGAGAGTGCCATACATGTAACTGAAACCCTTCAACTGCAGGCATAGGTATGCATGCTTGCAGTTACAACCAAAATTTCCCTGTGGCATGCTTGTGGCTGGGAAGCAAAACCCTAGAAAGCACGTGAGAGCTTTAAACCTGTGTGAGCCAATCTCTACGAACTACCTCAAAACTTGTTTGAGCCGAAACCAAAGAAGAGAATAGAAGAATGCTTCACAATCATGTCCAAATGAGGTTGATGTCACTTGCATTTATAGACTTCCAAGAGTGTCCAATTTTCTTTAGGGACGACCTGTCCTTTTGAGCACATGTGGTATTCAATTCAAAAATACACTTTCCCTTGTCCAAATTGAGTGCTTCAATAGTTAAAAATGTTCCTTTTGAAAAGAGGAATCTAGTCCCATGATTGGAATTTGTCACTGAGCTGCCAAAAATTAACAAAAGTTACACTGTTGAGAAATAAATGACAAAGTATTCACTTTGCTATGTTGCAGCTTAAGGAATAAGATTTAGATAACAAAAAAATACAGTTAACATTTTCTGTGTGGCATAGCCCTTCAAATAATGTAGGAATTTTTTCAGTGAATCCATCCTTCATTGTAATCACATGAATTGTAGAGTGATTGGAGATAAATGTCAAGATTATGCGAACAAAGGGTTCAAGTAAGGAGAAAAATATGAGGGTTGCTTCCTGTTAATTTGGTAGCTCAGTGACAAATTCTGATCATTTAACTAGATTCCTCATTCTGAGAGGACCAAAATTGACCTTTGAAGCACTAGATTTGTATAAGGGAAAGTGTATTTTTGAAGTGAAGCCCACAATGACACATTCGATAAAGTCGACCTAAAGTCAAATTGCCCCTCCAAAGTTGCATATAAATACAAGTGACCTCAAGCTCATTTGGAAATCATTATCACATATCCTTTATTCTGATTTTAGAGGTTCATTCTATTTGAAATTGAAGGTTTCATAGGAAGTACAAAGTTTTCATAGGAAATACGAAGGTTTCACAAGAAGTGCAAAGGTATCATAGGAATTGTGAAGGTTTCACAGGTAGTGTTAAGCTGTAACAGGAAATGTGAAAGTTTCATAGGAAATGCAAAGCTGTAACAGGAAGTGTAAAAGTTTCACAGGAAGTGTGAAGGTTTCACAGGAAATGGAAAGGTTTCAAAGGAGGTGCGAAGCTATCACAAGAAATGCGAAGGTTTCATAGGAAGTGTGAAGGTTTCATAGGAAGTGCAAAGGTTTCACAAGAAGTGTAAAGGTTTCACAGGAAGTGCGAAGCTGTCACAACAAGTGTGAAGGTTTCACATGAAGTGTGAAGCTATTATAGGAGGTTCGAAGGCTTCACAAAAAGTGTGAATCTGTCATAGGATTTACGTAGGTCTCATAGGAAGTATGCATGTATATTTTACTACTATTGAATTTGACCATAATTGCAGATTTGATAGTTTGACCAAATTTGACTTTTGGACTCATCCATTATACTGTCGATATTGGTTTTTTTGGATGGTTGAAGGTTTCACTTTGACATTGTTGTTGATGAATTGGATTATTGTACTCTTTGTTGAACATTTTATGACAATCTAATAGAAGAACAATTTCAAAGGTTTTTCCCCCTTATGGGGTGTTTCCCTAATCTTTGACCAAATTGGTGTCTCTTGTTGATGTGTTGATTGTCTCCTACTGTCATTACATGTATTGTTCTATCTTCAATTATTGTTGAATATTGGAAGAATTAATTGTTATTGGAAAATATTGCTTGTTGAAGGATTGGATTGGGCTAAAGTAATTGAAATAGCATAAACAATGGAAAATTAACATGGTATCAGAGATAAGGTGAAGGACAAGCCCAAGGAGACAAGAGCTAGAGCAATCATCTTTGGAAAAGTTGAAGGAGTCGATCTAATCAAATTAAGTTGTCTACCACATTCATCAAGGAAGCTGAGAAGTTGGGAAACTCATCAAATTTTACTGCTTGGAAGATTAGGTTTGAAATCATAGCTAATGACAATGATGTCTAGGAGTACATATAAGGGAATGTTCCCGAGCCTCCGAAAAATGTTACTGTTGTTGTCAAGAACAAATATAAGAAAGGTGAGTTAAAAGTAAAGAAAATTATAGTTGATGGTTTACAAGATCATTTACTTTACTATGTTGGAAATTTGAAGAATTCTAAGGATATGTATGATAAGTTGGCTGACATGTATGAAGTCAACACTTTGAATGAAATTATCTCCTTAAAATATCAACTCAAAGATATGAATATGAATAAAGGTGAATCCATGAAATCCTATTTCATGGGGATATCTTGTCTTAAAGATCAATTGCAGAGAGTAGGGGAAATTGTACCTGATAGAGAGTTGGTGTTGGTAAGCCTTAGAGGTCTCCCTCCTATTTGGGAAACCTTCATTACTACCATAATAAACAACTTCAGTTTCCAATAATTTGATGAGCTCATTGTAAAAGTCACTCAAGAATAATTCAATATAATTTCAAGAGGGAGAATTCAAAACCATAGAGAAGAAGAGTCTGCTAAAATTTTTACTCAAGACAAGAAGGAAAAGGGAATAAGAAGACCATTTGGTTCAAATAGCCTCTCTCCTGAGTCAAAGGAGTCTAATAGAAGATCAAGGGATATTGAATGCTACAATTTTCACAAGCATGGTCACTATGCTCGAGATTGTCCAAGATAAAGCGATGCTCAAAGATCCAACCAAAGATACAACAATAGGTACAATGATAGAAGAGGAAGCAATAATGGAAGAAGGAGCGATAATAGAATAATAAGTGATGATAGAAGAAGGCAAGATAGTATAAGAGGGAGAGATGATCAAAGAAGAATAGATACTTTAGATGATACTGAAGAAAGTCCTCGTCCTCAAAAGAAGTCAAGAAATTGTAGGTATGAATGCAACATAGGTACTAGTCAATCTTAATACATTCTTATTTCAGTCCTTTCTAGACCCTGTCCTCTAGATTCATATAATAATTGGATAGTAGATATTAGGGCTTCTAGACACCTCTCCAAGTATAAGGAATTCCTCCCAAATCTAGTTGAGAGGGAAACAAGTTTGAAGATTATTCTTGGGGACAACACTTCATATCTGGTGAAGGGATTTGGTACTATTAAATTGATTTGGACTATGGATAATATGTTATTCTTCATGAAGTGATGTATGTTATCGATTTAAAGAATAACATGGTATCTATTTCTTCCTTGGAAGACAAAGGAATGAGAGTGGCCTTCATTAATGGAAAGGTCCTCTCCCAGCCAAAGGAATCCCGAATGAGAAATGCATTTGCATTGGGACCTAGAGTTGAAGGACTCTATAGAGTCAATGGAAAACCTCTTCATGGTCCATGACACTAACCATTAAAGTGATCTATGGTATTGAAATCAAGAAAATTCAAGGGGACCACTCCCCTATACTATGATCAAGACTAATGATAATTCCAAACATAAGGGAGTGATTGTAAAAGAATAGGTTCGGAAATATACTATGACCAAAAAAATGATGATGAAGAAATTTGTTCCGAGGTCTGAAGAAAAGTCTGATGCAACATAAAAATGGCTATGCAGGATGAAGCATGAAGCAAATGGAAGCATTGAAAAGTTTAAGGAAGAAGAAAGTGTTGAGAAGCCTCAGGGGTTTGAAGTACAGAAAAAGGCGGCTCACGTTTGCGGATTGAAGAAAGCATTATGTGGTTTGAAGCAATCTCTTTGAACTTGGTATGTTTGTATTGATAGTTACCTAGTGAAGCTTAGATTCATAGGAATAAGTGTCGATCTAAACCCCTAATTCAAACTGGTCCAAGGTATGACTTTGAAAGGTAGTGAACCTCTAATGATTGAGCACAAGAAGGAGTTGGTTTCTAAGTTCGATATGAAATATCTTGGTCTAAGATACACTTCTAGAGATATAGAGAAACATTGATTAATGGATGTGACCCTCCTAGCTAAGGGTCTCGGTTGATCAAGGACACTAAGCTATGCTCTTCCCCCTTTTTTGAGTTCCAAGGGTGAGAAATTGAGCATTAGAGCTCTTGGGGTTGAGGGACCTCTGGATTTGATAGAGTATACCCCAACTAACATCTGCCTTTCCGACCCATCTGGCTAATGGGTGTTGGTTGCTTGAGTTAGGCACAACCCTTACCATTTATGGTAAGTGGCATCTCGCTCCAGCTAGAGATGAAATTTTTCTACCACTAACTCTTGAGGGTAAATTTGGGAAGATCAATAGATAATAGGATAGGCATGATCCTTGCCATTTATGGTAAATGGTATCCCTCCTATCATCTCTAGGTAGTGGGATATGCACAATTTTTACACCATAAGGTAAGTGGAATCCCTCCTATTGTCTTTAGGTTTCCCAGGTTGTAGCATTGGCTCCCACTAGCATTGATTTGAATTAGATCCATTAAGAACTGTCAAAGAACCATGACTGTATCAGGTTAGGACAAATCTCTAAAAATTCCAAAGCAACGATCAAAAACACCCTGAACTAGTGGCAATGGCAGCCAGCGTGGAATGGCGAGGACCTCGGTCAAAGCACACTGATCGAGGACCATGGAGACTACACAAGAGGTCAAAGTAGCCCCTGGGACGCTCAGATCGGGAAAATAAGGAGGTTTTTGATGCACGATTAGCGCTTAGTGCTAATCGCACATCTCTAGGAAAACAGGGCCGAAATGGAGGAAGCCCGAGCACTCGAACGCATGGGGAACCGGGGAACCATGGGCGAAAAGGCGAACAATGCTAAAAGGACAAAGGTGGGACCCACACTCTAGAAACCGACGGTATTGATCGGGGCACCCTCAAATGGTAAGTGGTTTTGGATGGAAGTGGAGTGATCCCATTCAGCGATCGACACGTGGCAAGCGGAGGTGAGAGAAAACCGCTGTTGATCGAGCACTATTGGTTGAGCAAGTCAACCGCGCGGGACGTGCGTATGACATTGGATCTGGGGGACCTAGATCGGATAGCTGAGATCGCCCCCGATGGAGGAAGTGGAATCGACAAAGGAATACGCCACATTTTAGAAGGATTTGGAATCCGTTTGACTGCCACAGTGGAGGAAGAACGCATCCACGACATAACTGAAGAAACAAACCAACGAAGCAGGCTGGCGCCATTTAGAGGAGGACAAGTGGCCAGTCCTTGAGCATTCATGATGATGCCGAACAGGGAACTCCAAGTGCAACTCCAGAAGGTGAATTGACAGAGGCGAACGAGGAACCGAACAGGCATTGGAATGAATGGCTTCAAATCCATGCACAGTGGTAAAATACACTGTCAAGTCAGAGTATAGTCCAAGAGACGAAGAAAGACCAGAATCCCAAGAGGAGGAAAGAATACATAGAGAAAGAAGACAGTGAAGCAAAAGTAGAAAGGGACAGAGGGCCGAGCTGACCAGCGGCAGCATCAAGCACCAGAGAGCTTGAGAGATTCAAGCCATCCCATAGAGGAATCTGTTC
The DNA here is from genome assembly GCA_000404065.3 of Pinus taeda. Classification (NCBI taxonomy): domain Eukaryota; kingdom Viridiplantae; phylum Streptophyta; class Pinopsida; order Pinales; family Pinaceae; genus Pinus; species Pinus taeda. The sequence continues at coordinate 234,592 of APFE030935946.1, forward strand.
GGACTGAGAACCATATTTGGCTCTTTCCACTGAAGACCAGAAGGTCACAGAGCTAGTAGGAAGAAGAAGAGTCTGTGTACTCCCGCAGCTTTGGGAATCCAAGAACCACCCTGCCAAGAAAACCTGCTTCAGGAGAACTCACATTGAGTCCCTGCATTGTAATTCTCTGCTTAAAGACACAATAAAACAAGGCCACCACTAAACGCCGGACCAGAGATGTATCCCTGGAGAATAGGGTGAACTCCTTATTAATTACTTGTGTCTTTGTGCTTTCTTATTGTATTTCTCTGCTGTCTTTCCATTTAATTGTCTATGTATTGACAATTTGATCGATCTGTTGCTTCAATAACATAGAACAGACACCAACACATGAGTCTGTAATACCTTTAAACAATAAATCTTTAACTGATGTCACTCATGGAGTGATTATCAGATCAAGTGGTATCAGAGCTCAAGGCTGTAAGGTTAGACAAGCTTGTGTTGGTTTAGCTATGAATGCTCACTAGATCAAAGCTCAAATTAGGAGAAGGATAGTTGGTCAAAACTAATCCTGAAATTGGGAGAGTCTATTCTCGGAAGACAATGTAAGAAGAAGGTTCTATGGGGCTGGACCCTCAATTCATGGAGAGTTTCCTAGCTATAAAGTCTATGGTAGAAGAAATGTATAGGGAGTTTAGAAAGCATAAAGATGAAGATTCATCAGGTTCTAAACAAGATAAAGAAGAAGATGAGTCTCATTCCCATGACCGCTCAAAAGGAAAAGGGAAAGAGGAAAGCTTTCTCACACCTCCTAATAGCCCTGTGCATAATAAGAAAGCATCTTTGATTAAGCTAGATGTTAAATTTGATTTGCCTATCTATGATGGAGAGTTAAATGCTGAAAAGTTAGACAATTGGATTAGACAAATTGATGTGTATTGTAGAGTGCAGAACATCAACTCAGATAAGAGCAAAATTCAGCTAGCAAGCCTATGTCTAGGAGGCACTGCCTTGGTTTGGTGGGAAGGAAGAACCCAAGCTAACATCAGAAAACATGGTAAGACCATCTCTGTCTGGAGTGAATTTGTTGCTACAATCAAAAATCAGTTCTATCCATTGGCCTACATGCAACAAGCCATGATGAGTTGGCAAACTCTTTGGTAGTTGAAAGGGCAAAGTGTGCAAGGGTATACTCAAGAATTCACAAAGAGAGCATTGATGTTGGGTATCTCATTAGACTCACTAGAGACTCTTTTGAAGTACATTGGTGGTCTACACAGTTACATTAGGCATACCATCCTCATGTTTAATCCCACTAGTATAGATGAGGTATCTGTACAAGCTACTCATCTAGAAGCTAGAGGAAAGAATGGAAATCCAGAAGTTGGGGGACCATCCCAATCCACTGTAAGCAAGAGCAAGGAGAAAAGAAAGCAGAAGTGGAAAGCAAGGAAGGCTAACACTGCACAAAAAAGTAAAGCTTCATGCATGCACTGTAAAAAGGAGGGGCATGATGATGAGCACTGTTGGATGTTGCATCCAGAGCTGAGACCTAAGAAGTCCAAGGGCAAGAAGAAGAAGACTTCTGTAGCTATTCAGAAAGATTTGGAGTTAGACTCGGGAGATGAAACAATCATTGCAACCACAGGTATAAAAGGTAAGAATTCTGAAGCATCTACTAGTAATTCTGCTCAAACTATTATTGATGAAGAACATGAGAGGAAAAGACATGAGATTTTTCATATTCGAGTTATTTCCAAACATCAAAAGATTGATACTTTGTTTGACAGTGGCTCACAAGTAAATTTGATTTCTGAAGCAATTGTAAAGAAATTGGGATTAGCAACTACACCTCATAAGAAACCATATCCATTAGGATGGTTGAATGATAAAGCACAACTACAAGTGACTAGATAGTGCAAACTCAAGTTTTCTTTTGGGTCAGCATTTGTAGATGAGGTTGAGTTAGACATTATTCCTTTGGATATATGTGGAATTGTTTTAGGAAGTCCTTACTTGTATGATAGAAAGGCTATTTTCTATAGAGCTGAGAACAAGTATCTACTTGTTAAATATGGAATCGAATACTTTGTAAGAGCTCACAAGTTCAAGAATAATTATACTCTCATAAACTCAGGACAGATGAAAAGAATGATAAATTCATGCAAACAGTTCTTACTGATGGTTGTAAAGGAAAAGACACCTGATAAGGCAAATATATTTGAGGGTTGTAATGCTGATCAACAAGCTGATATAGAAAATATTGTTTCAGAGTATGATGTCTTGTTTCAAGAACCTAAAGGTCTGCCATCCAAAAAAGGAATAGTACATGATATTATTTTGCAGCAAGATGTTCCTTTGCCTAACATTGTGATGTATAGGTTGTATGCTTTAGACAATGCTAAAATCAAGAAGTAGGTGCAGGAGTTGCTCGAGAAAGGGTTCATCAGGCCTAGCACATCACCATGTGGGTCACCAATCGTTCTAGTGAAAAAGAAAGATGGCTCGTGGAGAATGTGCATTGATTACTGAGTGCTGAATAAGGTAACAATCAGAAATCGTTATCCCCTTCCTCTCATAGATGATCTTTTAGATCAATTGAAGGAAACTGTTTATTTCACCAAGCTGGATTTGCACAATGGATACCATCAGGTCAGAGTTGCGGAGCAAGATGCATGGAAGAATGCTTTCAAAACAAAGTAGGGATTGTATGAATGGCTGGTTATGCCTTTTGGCCTAACTAATGCTCCTGCTACTTTCACGAGATTAATGAATGATGTACTCAAAACTTTTCTTGATGATTTTGTTATTGTGTATCTCGATGACATTCTGATTTTTAGTAAAATGTGGGAAGAACATTTAAAGCATGTTAAACATACATTAGATGTTTTGAAAAGAGAAAAACTTTATGTTAGACTCTCCAAATGTGAATTTGGCAAAACCTCTCTAAATTATTTGGGTCATATAGTAGGGGGATGTGAATTGAAAATAGATCCCTCTAAAGTGGAAGTCATCATAAACTAGCCTAAACCCAAGTCTGCTACAGAAGTGAGAAGCTTCTTAGGAGCAACACAGTATTGGAGGAAGTTCATTTCAAATTTTTCCTCAACTGCAGCTCCCTTACATGCTTTGATAGGATTGAACAAGTTGTTTCAGTGGGGAGGCAAATAGAAGAAAGCCTTCGACACCTTAAAAGAAAGAATTAGTACAACACCTGTACTAGCACTGCCAGATCTACAAAGACCATTTGAGATCCAAACTAATGCCGGTGACTATGCCATGGGAGCAGTGTTGACACAACACGGTAAACCCATATGTTATCATTCTGAGACTTTTAATCTTGCAGTAGTTAACTATCCACATATTGATAAAGAATTGTATTGCATTAGTTCAGAGTTTGAAAAAATGGAAACATTATTTAATTGGTCAAAGAAACAGTAATTACATACTTGATCATCAGCCCACTTCTATACCTACATCCCAAATAAATTACAGCAATCAAGACATACAGGATTGGATGGGTTTTCTTACAACAGTTTTCATTTAGTCATTCAAATATTAAAAAGGTATACTATAACAAGGTTGCAGACATGTTATCTAGACCTATTATAAATGCATCTACCCTACTTAGCATAATTCTTGTGCTGACACGAAAGCTACATGGACAATATGCTCAGGATATGGGGACTTTTTAAAAATGTATATGCAACTTTGAGTCAAGGCAAAAGAGTTAGAGGAAATGGACTATCTGTGAAGGATCGACTCTTATATCATTGCTGGGAAACTCTGCATTCCACAAACTGAGAGAGCAAAGATAATTAGGGAAGCACACACTTCTCTAATATCAGGTCACTTTGGGGTAAGTAAAACAGTTGCACAACTACAAAGGTTCTGCTATTGGCCGAAAATGAGTGAGACAGTTTCTAGATATATAAAGGGGTGTGCTATATGTGCTAGAAGCAAGCGCAACAATAGAAAACTAGGCTTGTACACTCCCTTGCCAGTTCCTTCGCACCCTTGGGAAAGAATTTCCATGGATTTCGTTGGAGGACTGCCTAAATCTAGGAAAGGTCATGATTATCTATATATTGTTGTGGATAGGTTCAACAAAATGTGTATTTTGATACCCTGTAGTAAACAGATTACAACTGAACAAACTGCAAAATTGTTCTTTGAACATGTATGGGTTCATTTTGGATTACCCACTTCTATTGTATCTGATCGAGACTCCCTATTTGTGGGGAAGTTTTGGTCAAGTCTATGGGAACTAATGGAAACCAAATTAAAGAAAAGCAAAACTTTTCATCCACAAACAGATGGCCAGACGGAAGTAGTAAACAGGACGGTGATCCAATTACTGAGAGGATACTGTAGCAAACATCCTAAGCTCTGGGATGAGCACTTGTGCTGTGTGCAGCATGCTTACAATAGATCCAAACACTCTTCTACACAAAGATCTCATTCTGAGATCTGTTCTGGTTTCATACCAAGGTCTCCTTTGGATTTTGTCTTTGGTAAAGATATCATGGTTGATAGACACAGTGATGTGGACAAGGCAACTAGGTTCATTAAATAGATCCAGGAGATCCACCAGGCAGTACAGGAGTAGTTGGAAAAGAGCCAGGCCAAGTACAAGGCTAGGCATGATAAGCATCAGATGGAGCATAGTTTTCAAGTTGGAGACCAAGTCTGGTTGTATATCAGCAAGGAAAGAATGCAAGGTGAAGGTAAAAATCCAAAACCTGTCAGGTATGGACCCTTCAGGGTACATGAGAAGATTGGTGAGAATGCTTTTCACCTTGATCTGCCAGCTTACATGCACATCTACTCAATCGTGAACACAGATTTCCTGAGGTTGTTTTAACCTTCAATGATTGAGGACCCAGAAGAGCAGAGTCAATTACCTTCTGTTGACGACTTGCTACATGGATATCTTAATGAGTTGCATGAAGACACAATGCTGGACAAAAAGGTGAGGACGATGCACAGTGGACAAGTGGAATACCTTAGACTTTGGTTTAAAGGTTCAAAGCCGAGCAGTGCGAAGTGGATTGAGATTGGACAAGTGAGACAACAGTTTCCTCACTTAGTCGATGCTTGAAGAAAAAAAAATTTGGTGGTCCAAAAGCTTTTTCAGTAGGGAGGCCGTGATCCGAATCGGATCCATAAACAACTGAAAAAGAACCTTGACTGTATCGGGACGAAACAAATCTCTAAAGAATCCAAAACAGCGATCAAAAAATTCCTTGAACCAGTGGCCATGGCAGTCGACGTGGAATGACAAGGGCCTCGGTCAAAGCACGCTGACTGAGGCCCATGGCGACCACGCAAACGGCCAAAGTAGCCCCTGGGAGCCCCAGATCAGGAAAAGGAGGCGATTTTGATAGGCGATCGCTGGGAAAACAAGGCTAAAATGGAAAAGCCTTAAGCACTCAGTCACATTGGGAGCCAGAGAACTACGAGCGGAGAAACGAAAAGCGCTAAAGTGCAAAGGCGGGACCTGCACCCTGGAAACCAGTGGTTTTGATCGGGTTGCCCTTGAATGGTAAGAGGTTTTGGACAGGAGCAGAGCGATCCCACTCAGCGATCGATGCGTGGCAGCAGAGGTGAGAGAAAAACTGCCATGATCGTGCATTATCGGTTGAGCAAGTCAACCGTGTTCGACGTGCATATGACGTTGGATCTAGAGGAGCCCAGATCGGATGGTTGAGATTGTGCCCGATAGAAAGAAGCGGAATCGACGGTGAATTAAGTCACGATTTAAAGGGATTTGGAATCCATTTGACTGCCACGGTGGAGAAAGAATGTATACACAACATAACTGAAGAAATGAATTGACAAGCAGGCTGGCGCTATTCCGACGAGGACACATGGTACTTCCTGAGCATTCATGCTGACGCCGAACAGGGAAATCCAAGTGCAGCTGTAGAAGGAGAATCGACACAGGCGAGAGAGGAACCGAACAGGCATAGGTATCAAATGGTTAAATCCATGAACAGAGAGTCGAAAAAGGAGGATTTTGAGAGGAGTCCAAGCGACCAAGAGAGACAGTGAACAGTGAACCCTGAGAGGAGGATTGAACACAAAGAACAGTAAAGAAAAGCAGAGGAGATAGAGGGCCGAGCTGACCACAGGCAGCATCGAGCACCAGAGAGCTTGAATATTCAATCCTTCCCATAGAGGAATCTCTGTAGATTGAGCATCACAGTTGGGTCTTTCCACTGTAGACCAAAGTTCATAGAGCTGGTAGGAAGAGAATGAGTATGTGTACTCCGAGTGGCTTGGGGAATCAAAGAACCACCCTTCCAAGCAAAATCTGCTGTTAGGAGAACTCATATTGAGTCCCTATATTGTAATTTCTTTGCTGTAAGACACAATAAAA
>APFE030935946.1:262712-302565 GCA_000404065.3 Pinus taeda
CAATCAAGAGGCAAGGGGTCTCATCACGAGCCAGCTTGTTCACAAAGTTATAAATCAAGTGAATGACTGTGTCATAAATTGGCCATCAAACCAAGACATTGTTCTTTAAGAATAAAAAGAAAATCAAAGCAATAAGTGTAGATGTGGATTCTTCTTTCAGAGTTGTAGGTTTTTTTTAGTAGGATACAGCATCATTGCTGGGTAAAAGGTAACCCTGTCGAGGCCATGAACGCCTGCTGGCAATAGAGGCTCTACCTACGACAAATGAGTATATTTTAAAACTAGTTTACAGAGAAGACTTTGTTTTATCTTTACAGAGCAAGTAATGACTGATGTAAATGCAAGGACTAACTTGAGGTAGCAGATAATCAAAGTAGAAAATAGTTGAAGCAAAATGTCATTGATAGGTTAGAGCATAATGTATTTTATCTTTCCATAATAAAGTTTAATTTTCTGAAAAATTTGTTGTTTTGGAAGCTGAAAAGGTTCAATAGAAACACAAAGATAACTGGTTCTTCCAAGTGAATCGCCAATTGTTGTGGCCACCAACAACCCCCCTCCTTATGAAGTATTATTGCTAATACTAAATAAGTGGGGACTCTCAAAAAAATTAGTTAGTGTTACATTTTCTTTTTAGATGAAACTTACAACATCATGGACTTAGAAAAATACCTTGAAAATCTAGAAAACCTAAGTTTCATATTGAAGAAAATTAATTTACTCCTTAAAACATATCGCATCGCGCAAAGGATGATAGGATACACCTTCTAAAGAGTTAAAATGATAAAAGGTGATATTGCAACGTGAAACTTAATCGCATCACATATACTGAAGACAAACTCACATTGAAAAACTTTAAAACATCGCTGATATGCGATATCGCATATCGCACATCGCAAATATCACAAGAATTATAATGATCCACGATATTGCAATATTGCGATACCGCGATACTGCGACACTGCAAAGTTGCGATACTGCGATAAAAACAACACGATAACATTGCGACATTGCGATATTGTGATACTGCGATTTGCGACATTGCAAAGCAAAAACGCGGGACCCCTCCATCGCAGCTGGTTTTGGCTCATTGTTCGAGAAAACTTTTTAGCCAAGAGTTGGTCATGTATTTTAATGCAAATTAATGAGTTATTGCCAGTTGTTAATGAAGTAGGGTGTTGTGTTTTTCGAAGAAATAGCTCACGTAAGGTGGCATGTCTTGCATATCTTCAACATTTAAAAGCTTTACTGTCATTTGTCCTTTATCATTACTTCCACCTCAATGTAAACTGCAGGAAAGAAGGACGAAGCGTTGTATAGGGCATTACGCAGAAAACAATGAGGAGGGAAGGCAACCCTCCAATGAACATTTTGGAAGGCACACTTAATCCATTCAATGAAGAAAAAGAGCCGCAGAACTCTTCTGAGGCATCTATCATAGATTTCTCATGTACAACCATGGTTGAATGGGTACTGAACGACGCTGATACCAGAAACAAATAGTTTAATTCTCAGGGTCAAGAGCTCACGAAACCACTATTTTTACAAATTTTGGGCTTTATACTGAATGAGAGAAAAAGGCGCAAGAGGCAAAAATCGTATCAGGGAAGCCGGATCAAGAAACAGAGGCAGTTTCCGATGCGCAATTAGCGCAGTCACCTGTGAGCCCCAAAAATTGCAAGAAATCAGCGATAGAAGCAAACTGGAAACATAAGACTGAAGGAAAAGCAGAAGCAGTCCGAAGGTTAACCAAGTTGAAATGGGATTTTTACCAGGCATACATGGTAATGCTACATATTCATTGGATGATTCTCAAGCATATCATCAATTTTACTGAGAAGATAATGCCAGCTCTTGCCATTTCTGTTTGCTTAACTCAACCGAAGGCAGAAGACAGTCAGCCGACTCTACTCAGAAAAATATTGAATGCTTGCAACATTAAGGAGTAGATTTAGAAATAGTTAGTAGATTTTAATTTTTGAATAGTTTTGCTTAGAAAGAGGACGGTCATTTAAACCGAATCTCATTTCTGTAATTAAGTTATTAGTTAGTAGTATTTAACCCTTTTATGCATTTAGAGAAGGTTCCAAACTATATCAAAAACTTGTCCTCGGACATGACTTTTGCACCCTCAGAGAGGTTTTGGTGAATGATGGAATAGGTTTATTTGATATTTGCATTGATATCTGTACTGATGTTTGCACTTCTGTACTCTTAGTAGATGTTGAATCAAGGAGAGATAAATCAATCATTGCTTGAAGCTCATGAGTAGGACTAGTTATAAATGGTACTTCTATCTCTTAACCATTTCTGCTTATGCGTTAAAGCGATATTTAGTTTTTAGTTATTTATATGTTACAGCATGGATGTCTGAGTTATCATTTGGCACTTTTGTACGGTGATAACTATTTGTTTATGTTTAGTGTATGAATAGCTCATTTATGAGATAAGTTATAACAAGTGTTTCGTCTAACTTCTTATATGAAGTAGCTCATTTTTATCGAATTCTTTTCTTATGATAGTTGAATGATCTTTATTACCAGTTATTGTATGAAATCTTTTTAGATCGCATAGAAGAAAGATCACGCCCCGGGTTAGCATAAATTTCAATTTTTCTGTTTATTAGAATACAATAGCATAAAATTAGATTATATAGAAGTATTCCAGTCCAAACAGAAACACCCATCCTTCTCACACATACACACTAAATTGGGAAATTGGTCCCATATCCCCAATCGGACCCGCTATACCAAACAGATAAGGAGCTGCCAACCAAGGTCCGAACCGGGCGGGTATCCCCCTTGTTGTCGACCCGATTTTCGGAGCCTTCAACAGAAGTGTATTTGGGTGTGGAGAAGGGTATAATAGGTAGTGAACTAGGTATATTTTCTTGCAACCCAAACGATGGAGCTCACCCACCAAAAACGTAGCGTGGGGACTGTAGGAGGGTTTCTCCACTGGAAAAATGAAATAAATGCTAATGGGAGGTGGAAAGAGATTTAACTTACTTGCCAATAGGTTGATGGAACCTTCATTGGCCAGATAAAATGTTTGGAGATGTGTTCTTTGCCTATAGAATTGAAAACATAGTGAAGTGTAAAAAACACAACGTGAAGCTTTGGAGGGGGTGTCGATCAACTTTTGAGAGTGTCTTTCAATGATTGAAGCACTAAGATGGCATTTTCCAGTGAATCAATGCTCAATGCCAATGGGATGAGTGAAATAAATGTTTATATGGTTTCTTATAAGAGTTAAATTCACTTTTTTGCATATGTCATGACATGACATCATCCTTCATTTTGAAACCAAAAGTGAGGTGTTTTATAGTAATACCTTTATGAACTGAAGTAGTACCTTTACCTTTATCTCATATGATTCCTAAGATTCTAACTCCCATATGTGTGGACTGAAGACCATAAACATGCCTTTTTTAGCTTAAAACTAACATAATGATGACAATTACAAGTGATGACCTAGACCAAGACCTATATGATTATTTGACTGATCCATGAATTGTAACAATTGAAAAATGACATGACCGTGATGAATAATGATAACCATGAATGATGAAGGGAGTAGCACTGACCTAGACACACCAACCAATGCTCAAACTTTTTTATTTGAAGACCTACTAAAAACATAAATAACTTGACCTAGGACCCTAACAACAACTTTGAAAGAGAACATTTGATCACTAGTGATGGGCAGGACTGACAAACACTAATAGAGATCATACTTCTACAATAGGGACTGGTTCTTAAATAATACCAATTGCACCAATAAATTGATACAATTTGGATGCTATACCAAGTAACCTCTTATAGATATTTATCAAAAATAAATGTCCACTTACATGAAAAGGCTACTCCATCTGAACCCAGACTGTCAATTGATATAGTAATACCTATCGAAGACTAAGAGACATTGAAATACTATACCCATTGTACTTTATGAACACAAGACTACTAGGAAAAATCCGATTCACAATATTAAATGCAATAAGGGTATTTCACATGAGTGAAAACCTTTCATTCCCTAAGAAATATTTCTTCCTATGGTGAAAATTGTTTCATGCTATTTCTATTGACGCATCTCCCACTGAGCCAATGCTCTTTGATCTCCTACATTTTCTTCCTTGTCTTTGCGTGGGGAATGATGTTGTGGATTTGTCTTAACTATGGGCCTCTTGTCATTCCACACTTTTGTCGCAGCTCATGTTCTTCTCTCACAAGATAAAGTATTGTTCTGTACCTCCCCTGAAACCTGGTTGGTTACACTCCTCCTCTCCTTTTCAATGTTGATACGTTTGAAATAAAAAAATACATTATTGTAATCAACATGGGGACTCAACTATACCTTTAATAATTAGATGCACCTTTTGTTTATTCTTTCTAACTTCCGGCGCTTAACTTATTCAACCTCCCTTTAGGCCATTGTATTGCTTTACTGACAAGAAAGAGAGGATCGACACCCACTGAGTAGATCATCTTCCTTTTTCTTCCAAACCTTCTTTGGCCGAGTCCAAACAGAAGCATTATCCTCAATATGCTTATTTTCTCATGTTTGAGATTTATCTCAGCTATGCATGACTGGAGGAAACTTCTTCATCACCTCCTCTTTCTCCACCAAAATATTCTTGCTACCTTTCTGCCTCATAGAGGGGTGCACCACAAGGGTAAGAGGATCATTCTCCTGGTTTTATTTTGATTTCTTCCTCCTATTTTCGTCTTTCTCTTTTGGTATTAAGAAAATAAGACAAACTTGTATTCCTATAATTCATTGTTTCTTCTTTCCTTCAAATCCCAAGATGATAAATTTGCATTTATATTATGAAAAGCATGACATTTCTTCTCATATCTATAGTTTTCTCTCTTGTGCCCAATGTTTCCACAATTGTAGCATTTGACATAGCACCAAAATGTGGAATACAAGTTATTATTCTCACCAACATTCTTGTCAAAACTCCTATCAATGAAAACATGCTTAATCCTGGCCACTTTGTGAATTCTTGGGTTGCTGCTACCCAACATATTGTTGGGATGGGGTCACCTGGGTCAGTTTTGGGGTTAAGATAACCCAAGTTTTGATACAATTTTGTAATTAATGTAAAGTCTTCACAATTTTCTGAATGTGGAGCACGTAGATGATTATGAGTCAAAGGGGTTTAGCCCCCTGTTTTAAGTAAAGTTTGAGTCGGTTTTGAGATCCACCCATGGTCTTGAGACCATGGGATTGTATGAGAAAGGCTATAAATAGGTGTGTCTTCGAGAGTCTAAGGCATGTCTACGATGCAGTGGGTAGATAGAAGAGAAGTGATAGAAAGAAGAAGTGGGTCAGATAGGAGAAGAAAGGCCTTGCAGATGAGTGCGCAGAGGCCTAGGTAGAGTCTAGAGCTAAGTCCAAAAACCCCTGCAGTTGAGTGCGCAAGGTATTTTTGTGTTTGTAATCATGTATTTTTGTTTATTGTTGTTAATATTATATGTTGTCGATGGATTATGTGCTTTATGAAATATTGATTGAATGTTGCGAGATTCTATTGAGTAAGTGTTAATGATGTACACAATGCATGTTTATGTGTTTTTGCGAGGACTTTGATGAATTCTTTGATGTTTACGAATAACTTAAGTAAATGTGTGCGGACCCTAATTTAAGATTGCTTTCTGATGCACGTAAGTAGATAAATTCACTGTTAAAGGTCCGCAAAGACTGATTGCAGACCTTCACAAAGGTCTGAAGGCTGTTTTAGCAGATTTGTAGTAACGAGCCCTAAGGGCTTATCAATTTGCATGAAGGAAAATCCGTGGCACTAAAAGACATCACACTGATCTCTGGGTGTGGAAAATTGGTTCTAGCATCCCCCCATACTGCTTTGGGTGAGATTGCAACCTGCGCTACATAGGGTTTTGTCGAAAGGGCTAGTAGTGTAGGGTTTTGTTGGTTGGTGCAACTAACTTTGAACCTGGGTTAGGACCCCCTAAGCCAACAAATGGTTTTGTTTCCAGGACTGGGATTTGCTTGAAAGAGATGTGTGATGTCACATCACTGGAATCTGACCAAGAAAGAAATTGAAAAGTGGTTGGATCAGAAGATTCACGAGTTCACGACGCAAGAAAATAGGAATCTGCGCTTTTCAAAGGAACAATGGTTGAATAGGTATTTGTATACAGAGATACATGAGATCTTCTTCTTTACCTTTCCCATTGAACTATACGAGTGGTTAGCTAAGTTGAGAGACAACCAAGGAAGGTGGAAGCTTGATAATCCTATAGTGTGGACTCTTGAATTAGTGCGATGATTAGAAGCCTCTGAAAACTAGATCGCACGGGCTGTTAATCATTGGCTTGATTGGATTTTGGGAGGATTTGTTACATAATTCATAGTCGATACCTCATTCATCTACAATGAAGTGACGCGATGATTTTTTAAAGGACCGTGAGGTAAGTATTTAAGATCATTGAATACTTGGATTAAAATGTTGTTGTGTGAAAAATGGGTGATGCCATTACCTTGATGTTCGGAGCTATGCGAAGTGGACGATTCTTTAGAAATCGTGAAGGATCAAGACCAGAGTATAGCCCATTGATTGGACCTCCTCCAAGTGATGACGAAGGGGTGGAACGAACTTTTTCATGATGCGCTGCTCAGCTAATCACTCAGGGGTTTCCACGAATACATCATCCATTCACTCCACCTCCACCTCCACCTCAACCCATAAACCTTTGCCCACACGTCCACCTCCACCACCACCATTCAGCATGGCAAACACCATGAAGCTACCGATTTTCAAAGGTATAGGCAGCGAAGATACATAGTAGTTTTCGTTTTTTGTTAATGTTGTTTGGACAATGCAACAAATTACTGATGATAACATAAAGAAGGCACAATTGATTACCTCTTTGCAAGATCGTACGCTAACTTGGCATATCAAATATTGTTATGATAATCCTCTTGCATCGCTAGCAGAAACTAAGGCGAATTTAAAGAAAGAGTTCAGTAAGCCTAAGTCTGAATCATAGTCAGTAGTTGTGTTATCACAAAATCAACCCCTGATAGGCTGCTGATCAGGTAGACCTTGAGTAACTATTTCAAACCTACTTTTGGCTAAGGCTTAGCCTCCTTAACCTGAGAGGGCTCTCTCACTAGATTAAAGATTTTGATAATGGATTAGATGGCTAACCCTATGAAACAAATGAAGAAGTGTAGATGGTTGAAACACAATTAGAAAATATTCATTGTGATTATGGAGTCAAAAATGTTTCAGTATGACAATAATGTTAGTTTTACATGGAAGTTAGGGCATCTAGGATTCAACACATGGAGAGTACATCAAAAATATAAAGGAAAACACAGTTTACAGATGTATGAAGGAAATTAGAGCACATTCGGTGATTTCTAAGAAATATTACATTTATACCACTGTAAATAATGAAAATAGGACAATCACAAGACATTTGAACATTGAATTCCTTCTGATTCCTGAGAAGCAAAGCCAAATACTGTATTACTTAAAACAAAGTCTTTACACAAAAGCACAATATGAGAGTTTCTCTGAAAATTTCCAACCCTTGATACATTATATTTTCTCCCATATATAGAGTTCATTACATGACTTAGATTCCTCCTCCAGCAAGAGGGGAATTCAAATTTTTCCTACTTTGACACCTATTGACATTTAAAACCAACTATTAAATGTAACTGACTATTAACTGGCAGTCTTAGAGACCTAAAACAATTAGGAGTGTAACTCCTCATTATGTTGGTAGTAGCATTGATTATAATCCAAACTCGTTCTCTGACAAGTGGCCTTCTTCAGTTTGGCTTTGGTGGTCGCTTTAAACTCCCTGCTGAACCTTGATGCCTCATCCATTGACTGTTCCTAGATATTAGGAAGTTGTTCCTATTTTTTTGCTTTTGGTCTCCAAAAGGATCTTTGAAGTTTATTATCCCTGTTATTCCTCTTAATTACATGAAATGCATTGGATTAGCTTGTTTTCCATATGCTGTAGACCTTGCCCATATACACGTGGTAAGACAAAAACTTCTTTAATGCTGCCTGAAGCATCATGAACAATACTAGCAACGAAATAATGACCACTTTCATAACATAGAGCTTAGAGTTCATAGATGTCCTTCCTTTACTTGTTTTACCCTTGCTAGATGTTTACACCTTGTAAGTAATCCTTTTCAGAAGCCCCTATTCAAAATAATTTCCTTTTGTCTCTCAAAATTGGTCCACCAAATCATTACATGCAGCTACAGTAGTTTCGTAGCGTGCTACGAAACTGCTATGCATTAGGCATCACCTACAGTAGTTTTGTAGCGCACTACGAAACTACTGGGTAATTTCAAAAACACAGTTTAATGCCAAAATTTAACTTTCTTGAGCTTTCTTTCCTTTGAAATGGTTCTTCCACATGCCATGAAGTTGTTCAAAACTGGATAAACTGACACCATTCTTCAAGGTAAACTTCAAAAGGTAGCCTACATCAAAATTTAGGATTTAGCCTTACTTGCTATGTAGTTTTTCCTAGCTGAGGATGGCCTTCAGGCTGGTTTAGTTTTATCTTCAGATCTTTGATTTGCCTCTTCATAATTCGGATTCCAGCTCTCAATTTTGCATTGACCTTTCTGATGTATCTTGCTTCTTTTATTGCAAGGATTCTCTAGGTGAAGTATTGAGCATGACCGTTGACCACTTCAGGTATTGAAATTGTTTTATCTTCCCACAGAGCCTCCATTTTGTTAAAATAAGCTTCCTTGATTGCATGTTTCCTTGAGGTTTTTCTCAGTTTGGCAATTTCAAGATTTGCTAGCTTCAGTTTCTTTTTCAACTCTTCAAAACTACATTCCTCTTGTTGAGAGATAATTGCCTTACCTCTGTCATTTTTACGCAGTTGTGATGATGTTTCTGAAGAAAACACAGGTCCTTCATGTAATTTTGCTACCTCCCTTGTCTCACTTGCTTTTGGCAGTGCCTCTTGTATCTCTTTTGAACGCCTTGTCACGGGTCTTCTTGGCTTAAAAACAAATTCAGAAACCTGATCATCAAATTTGAGCTTTTTAGAGCTTTTGGATTTTTTGGTTTTGCCTTCACTTGCTTCCATTAAGTCTGCTTGAACCAGAGGAGATTTTTTGATGTCAATAGCTTGAAGCAAATCATTCAAACTTCCTTTTGAAATTGGGCTTCCCTCAGTAACCACTGTCTTACCTTTTTCTCTAGCTAGCTGGCTCTTGGTTACTCTTCTTTGGACTGTTTTACCTGTGGATTGCTCTTGTACACCCTCTTTGATCTGAACTTTCCTTTTTTTGTGACTGTTGGGGTGTGTCTTGAATTACTAGTGGTCTCATGGGCTCCTTTACCTACTTCCTAGCTTTCAATTTCACGAATCTCCTTGATCTTGTTTCTTCCCGTTGACTAACTGTTGGTGAAGAAATCCTCGTAGCCTGAGGGCTAAGACCAGTTTCATTCTTGAAGCCAAACATAAACAAGAAAATGGACCACTCCCTATCTATTTTCTGGAGCTCATACAAAACGATCAATTTGACTAAGCCATGATGAAACAACGAGGTCTCCCAAGCTTTCTTCTTCAATTGAACCTTGTCACACATTTTGCCTAGGCTACGAAACAAATAGAAAGGCAAATCCAGAGAGATCTTTCCAGTGAAATGAAGAAGAAGCTTAAGGTGATAGGAATACACCTTATGATACCTCCCCTCACAGGTAAAGTATCTCTATATGCAGGTGAGAAAATTGGCATATGAATCCTTGACAAAGCTCCTGGGCACTGACTTGTTCAAGTCTGAATCAACGAATTCTAGCTTTAAGAATTCCTTGCAAGGAGTCATATCAAACTTGAAGTTTTTAAACCACCTCTCCTGTCCCCTTGGAATTTCAATGACTGTAGATATAAATTATGGAGAAATTGGTAATTCAATTACTCCAACCTTCGAATTTAATCCTGTGAAATTTAAGGCAAATTCTTTGGTGACTTGCATGTGGCCTCCTTGAAGTTCTTCACAAAATCTCCAATAGCCAACTTGTTTGAAAGCTTGTTCAACTTCACTATTCTTCAGGAGAACATCTAAGCCTTCAGGCTCATTCCTTAGACATTTGCCTGACCTATGATCCTTCTTTTCTGTAGACACCTCCATGGAATTCCTACAAAATGAAGATTTAAAGAGCTTGCACAGTTTTAATCTCGATCACTGCCTCGCTTGAAATGAACAAAGAAACTGCCTCGCTTGAACTTCAGAGGATTCCGATTAAATGCCTATCAATTTGCTTCTCATGCATGAACCCAAACATAATCATAATTGAAAACACTTGGATCCTTTTTTGAAATTTGAAACTCAAGCGTACCAAGACACTTAACAAACCTAATGATGAGAATGAGTGGTTGCATGTGATAGGCATGGTGTATGGACTGACAGTTGATGATGTAAGACTAAGGGATTTTTGATAGATTGGACAACTAGGTGAAATTTGACATGAATTTGCACGAATCCTCAATTTCATAGCGCAGCCAGTGCAAATTCTGGGTTTTGCACTACGAAAACTCCTAGATTGGGTTTTGCGCTACGAAAACTCCTAGGCAGTTTTGTAGTGCATGAAAACCTTGACACAAGTTTGACACATGGAATTTATGTGTGATGTGGGACCAGCGATAGGCAAGAACAGAGCATTGACCTTATTTGACCATACCAACAAGACTCTCTTCTAGATCTTAGACTCTAAAACAACCATGGAAAGACTAGACCAAGACTAACATCAATCCTTTGGAATCAAACTGATGCTCAGAATTTAGAAATTTTTTTTTAAGTGATAACAGTGGCCCCACTTGGGATAGTGCACCCTTGTGGTACACTAAGAACTCACAGGTCTAGTGCTTTATCCTCTTATGATAAACATAAGTTTATTTGACAAGCATCCCCTTTAAGCTTCTTGGGTCTTCATCTCGGGCTTAAGCCTTCTGTTTCAGCTTGTCATTATTAGCAAAAGAGAAAAACTGATAAAACAGATATATACAATGTTATGAGAAACTAATAGTATTTCAACAATGATAATGCTTTAGGAACCTGCCATTAACAGGTCCTCCAGCTTATGATTCTACATCAATTTCCTGTAGAATTAAGTGTTGTTTCCATGGAAAGTAGCAATATGATAAGGACCTTTCCACAAATTCTCAAACTTACTGTGCTTGCCTTTTTCTTCGATTTTGGCCTCCCATTTCAGCGCTTTGTCATGGATATGAAAACTAACTTCTTTGATCTTTTTATCAAATGTATTCTTGATTCTGTTCTGACTGTGTTGATGACTGTCATACACTTCACTCCTCTTCTCCTACAAGGGTATCAACTGATTGATTCTCCTCTTTATAGCATTTGGTTCCTCTTATAGTCCTTGAATTAGTTTCATTACAGGTACTCCTAATGATGTTGGAAATATAGCTTCAGCACTGTACACTAATTCATATGGCGAAGTGCCAATATATCTTTTTGTACAAATCCTATCAGCCCACAAGGCATACTTCAATTTCAAATGCCAAGCTATATTGTTTTCTTGCAGCATCTTCTTAATGATCCTTACAATGCTTTTTTTTATGATTCAACAAGGCCATTTCCTTGCGGATAATAAGCAGTAGAATGTCCAAGAGTAATGTGATATTGGTCACAAAAATTAATCATTTTCTTGGACTTAAAAGCTTGAGCATTGTTAGTTATAATCTTCATTGGGCATCCAAATCTAGACAATATATTATTTTCTAGGAAAGAAATAATTATTGAATCATTAGCTTGCCTTGTTGGAATTGCCTCTATCCATTTGGTGAAGTAATCCATGGTTGTGAGAATCTAGCGATGCTATCCTGATGAAGGAGGATGAATTTCTCTAATAAAATCCAATCCCCATTGCTGGAAAGGCACCTCAACATATATAGGAACCAAAGGCAAAGGCACAAGTTTCCTCTTTCCTTCAAATATTTGACATTCAGGACATGTAGCTACCCTTTTGTAAATGTCTCTGAACATAGTTGGCCAAAAATATCTGGCTCTTAGGATCTTCTTTGCTTCAGTTGTCCACTTAAAGTCCACTCCTTTCTTCAACATCTTTGTTATATTCTTGACTATCTCAGCAAAATTGGGAATGAAGCACCTAACAAAATTCACCTTTCCAACAAAAGATTGGATCTCTTTCCTACTTCTTGGAAAATCTAACTTTAGAATTGCATTAACTCTATTAGGATCAATCCTAATTCCTTCTTCAAAAATAATATAACCAAGTAGCTTTCCTGATGTTAAAGAAAAGACACTTTTAGTGGGATTAAGAGAAATACCAAACCTTCTACATTTCAGCAGAATTTTTTAAAGGTGCTTCAAATGATTTTCTTCTCTCTTTGAAAAAACTCTGATGTCATCAAGATAGACAACCACTGATTTATCCTTTTCTTCAGCAATGGAAATATCCATTTCTCTTTGAAAAGTGGCCCCTACATTCATGAGACCAAAAGGCATCTTGGTGTACATGAATGTACCCCATGGTGTTGTGAAGGTTGTCTTCTCTTGATCATCCAGATGCACAAGAACCTGATTGTACCCTTAGAAACCATCAAGCATAGACATTCTTTGTGAACCAACAATATTTTGCAGAATTAAATCCATCTTGGGAAGAGGATAGTTATCTTTCAATGAAGCCTTATTCAAGTTTTTGAAGTTTATACAAATTCTGATATCTCCATTCTTCTTCCTGACTGGAACCAAATTTGCAAGCCAATTTGAGAACTAATTGGAACAATGATTTTAGCATCAAAGAGTTTCTTAATTTCCTTTTCAACCAATGGCATGAGAAGAGGATTAATTCTTATTAACTTTTGCTTGAAAGGTTTCTCATTCTCTCTGATAGGAACAATATGCTGAATAATAGAAGAATCATATTGTTTTAAATCAGCATAGCTCCGTGCAAAAACATCAACAAACCTTTTCATCAACTCAACATATTTTGCCTTCATATCAGTTGAAACTTTGAGATTTTAACCATATTAGGTGCAACTGGAGTCCCTAAATTGCAGATCTCTACTTCCTCCTCATCAGCCTGCATTTTTGGAGCTTTGAGCACATCATTTTGATCAAACAACTCAAGAGGAATGAGACCCTCAGGTATTGAATTGTTTTTTAATTGTAAGACTTCAGACTTTTCCTTTGACTCTACAAACATATTTTGTTGATCCACTTGAGTGCTTTCAAATTCTTCCTTTAATTCAATGAAATTCTTTACATGTTGATCATCTTCAAAGAATTTCCAATTAGTGATGTTATCTGGTATATCTGGTTGATGACAAACCTCCACCTCATACTTTTCAGAAGAATGAATAGGAATGACAAATAGACTGGCTGGAACAACAAGGAAATCTGCAATGGAGTTTTGATATCTAGTTTTGATAGTGAAAGAATATGCTTGAAACTTCTCCAACATATCTAACACTAAATTTTTGTATGCTCTCATCCTTACATCCTTTGTTTAATAAGCGCCTTCTACTTGTTTGATCACCAATTCAAAATCTCCAAAAACTGAAATGTTTCTAGCCTTCATCTTTAACAAAAATTTTAAGCCCAAAATCAGATATTTGTATTCAACCATATTATTTGTGCAATCAAAGTTTAGTTTGTAAGAGTAAAACTTACTTTCATCACATGGACTTGTGATCCAAATTCCAACTCCTGCCCCTTCCTTTCCTACTGATCCATCATTGTAAAGTTTTGTAGATGTTCTATGCTAAGAGCAATTTCACTTTTCTCACAGCAATCATACAAGTAGTTAAGCAAAATGCAGATAGAACATATAAGCAGATCTTACAGAAGACAAATCAGAAACAGGAAAAATGTGTGTGTTCGTTTCGGCGGTCAACAGGATGCTTCAACCAGCAAAGTCTCCTTTGGTCAGCCAGCCCAGCATGTGTCACAACAACCCTCCAACCAGTAGATGAGTCAACCCAAGTCAATTCTACAAAAGTCAACGCTGGTCAAACTTCTGCAAAACCCTAGCAGCAGAAAATCGTACTACAGCTCAGCCGTACGGTCTGTCCTCTTCGTCCTTCCCACGTGTGGCTGAAATTTGTCCTCCAGGTAGCTCGTACTCTCTAAGATGAGAGAGGAAGATGTGAGTTGAGTTGTGATGAAATTCTCTCCAACTTTTCCTGTATTTATATACATCAATGAGGGTGTGTGACACATCTGATGGGCATGTGAGCGTACATGACAAAACTGGCTGACCTTGCACATATAATTTATTAAGAATAATAAATTCAAAATATAAGTTCTGCTCATCGGATTAAGACTATTTTTATATGGATTTTACACCTCTCAGAAAGAGGAATCCAGCAAAAATATTAGCCTCTTAATCTGAGCATCAGAACATGGAGTTTGGACCTAGTTGTCCAAATTTAACAATCATAGTACAATGATCACCATCTCATTGTTTTTTTCTCATCTTCTTGTTGATTTTCTAGGTGCATTTTCTGAAAGCATCTCCTCTGATCCACTATCCACTGACTCATTGAAAAGGATGGCCAATCCAAGTCCAGTATCAAATGAATAAATAGGAAAAATTTTAGGTTTGTCTTTGTTGCTTACCATATAGGCCATTCTGGTCTCCCGATACAATCTCCTTTGCTCACCAAAAATAGGGATGGTAGCATAGGTAAGGTCCATCTGCATTGTGCCTTTGATTTTTTTTCCCCATGATCTTGACAGTAGCATCCCAAACTTTGGCGAAATGTTAGCCACAATAATGTCCATGACAATTGTCTTTGCTGGGATTTGTGTTATACCAACAACAACATCTTTAATTAAACCAATGCATTGGACTCTTTTTGAATCAAAAGAGAATAAATCCTTATATGGTCTTGTTACCTATAATCCTAACCTTTCCATGATTACCTTGGGCATAAGATTATTAGAGGCCCCCGAATCCAACATAGCATTATGTAAGGTCATATCATGAATACTAAGTCTTACATAGAAAGGAGGAGATTCTTCATTCTGATCATCTTCAAGTCTTGGACCCAAGTATATAGTAGGATTATCTTCTTGAACATTTAAGATATTAGCAACTCCTGGCTGTGAATTAAGCATCTCTACAATCTTACTTTTGTATTTATCTACCTTGAGAATTTCACTAAACGAGACTGATATTTTGATTTTTGCAATTTCATTCTCAAGGTTAAAAACAGAAACAGATTTCTCAATTTCTTTAGCAGGAGATGGAGGTTGAATGTATTTTTTACCAAGTAGAGCATCATTTCTACCTTCAGCAGCCTTTGGGTCGTCCCTCTTGGCTTCAATAGCCTTTGAAGCATCCTTCTTGGGCTATGTTTGTTTGAAATAATTGGCACATTTCTATTCCTGAGATTGTACTGTTTTTGCATTTCAAAGATAGCATGTTGATAACCCTTTAAATAATCTGAAGGCTCCTCCCCTTGTTTTATCAAACTGGACTCATCATGTTCTTCCTTAGTCAGGAAAATCCCTGACATTTCTTCATCAAGAAAATGGATGGATTCTTCAGGAATCTCAGGCTCATCTTCTTCATCAACCAAGTTCTGCTAAAAAGGAGGTCTCACAGGAGGATCAGGCTGCTGATTCCTATTTTCTCTTGGCCTTTGTTCGTTTTGAGGTCTCCTAAACTGAGGATTTCTAAATTGAGGCTCCTACTACACAAGAGGAGCAGATGTATTTCCAAGAGCCAACCTATCCATCAGCTTCTCCATGGTCTTCATCATTGAATCAATCTTATCTTCTTGAGCTGAAGAGGAAGGTTTCTCTTCTTCTTTCAATTTAGCTTTTCCCATCTTTGATTTTTTAGCAGCAACCATGTTTACTTCTACTTTTATTGCATCATTTTTCATATGAGCAAGTGTAGCAGAGTCTCTCTCTCTAAGCAACAAAGAGAAATCAGAATCAAATGCTTCAACATATCTCATTTATGCTAAGGCTTCCGGAGGTTTTAAGCGAGTTGGGATTGAATTAAACACTTTGTTGAACCTCTTTGAGAAGTTTTGAATGGTCTCATCAAGTTCCCTTCTAAGATTATTGTACTCGGAAAGAGCTTGAAATGGATTAGTTCTATTTCCCCACTTCCTTAGAAAGCTATCTTCAAATTCTACCCAATTATGAATGCTTCTAGCTGGGAGGGCTTTAAACCATTTTCTAACTTCCCCAATAAAAGTTTGTGCAAATAATCTTAGCTTCACATCCTCATCATCAACTTCCTCTCTGTTAGCGAAATCATTGAATTTGTCTACATGTTATTTTGATGTGATTGGTTCATCACCACTCCATGTTGGAATTCTTGCAGCATATTTACTAGGAAGGTCATGCAAAACAATAGGGAGTGCTAGTGGAGCATACCTAGCAAGTACATCCATGATTAATGGAGGAACAGTGACAACAGGTACCGAAGGGGCAGAGGAAGCAGAACTGATATGAGGAGGATTGCTTGGTGTTTGAAAACCACTAGGATGAGCAGAAGCAGAGGATAAGGTGCTGATATGAAAAGGACTACTTGGGCTTTGCAAACCAGTGACAAATGTACTCCAATTGGGAAGGGGTAAACCAACTTTAGATCTAAGCAAGAGTTCAAAAGGATCAAGTTCTTTTAGTTTATCTAAGTCTTCTCTTTCTAACAAGAATTCAAAAGTGACTATTTCCCAAAATTCCTCTTTATCTTTTTGTGATACTAAGTATGAAGTATCAATTCCTCTTTTTTGCAAATCTAAAATAATTCCAATGAGTTCTTCTTCATTTTCTGATCTAAACAACACCTCATGAATTTTGTCATCTACTATTTTGTCCTTAGGATTTCTTGAAAATTTAGAGAGCAAAGATTTTGAATAAGATGGAGTACCTGGTGTTTCAGTAAATCTTTGTCTGCTCCTTGAAAGAGTGTTGGGATTGTCCACAGGAGTAGGTGGATTTGGGTTAGGATTGCTTCGTGTATATCTCGCTCTCGAAGCCACCTTTTAAACTTTTGAAAATGTATGGAGTCACCAAGGTAGATTGCAGCCTCAAATTTTTTTTTGAGCTCCTACTACCTTTAGAAGTTTAGCTTCTTGATTTTGGGAATGATTAATCTTCAACCTCCCCGCAGACGCACCAAAATGTTATCATAAAATCAACCCCTGATAGTTTGCTGATCAGGTATACCTTGAGTAACTGTTTCAAACCTACTTTTGGCTAAGGATTAGCCTCCTCAACCTGAGAGGGCTCTCTCACTAGATTAAAGATTTTGATAATGGATTAGATGGCTAACTCTATGAAACAAATGAAGAAGTGTAGATGGTTGAAACACAATTAGAAAATATTGATTGGGCTTATGGATTCAAAAATGTTTCAGTATGACAATAATTTTAGCTTTACATGGAAGTCAGGGCATCTAGAATTCAACACATGGAGAGTACATCAAAACTATAAAGGAAAACACATTTTACAGATGTATGAAGGAAGTTAGAGCACATTCAGTGATTTATAAGTAATCGTACATTTATACCACTGTAAATAATGAAAATAGGACAACCACAAGACATTTGAACATTGAATTCCTTTTGATTCCTGAGAAGCAAAGCCAAATACTGTATTACTTAAAACAAAGTCTTTACACAAAAGCACAATATGAGAGTTTCTCTGAAAATTTCCAACCCTTGATACATTAGATTTTCTCCCATATATAGAGTTCATTACATGACTTAGATTCCTCCTCCAGCATGAGGGGAATTCAAATTTTTCCTACTTTGACACCTATTGACATTTAAAACCAACTATTAAATGTAACTGACTGTTAACTGGCAGTCTTAGAGACCTAAAACAATTAGGAGTGTTTGGTAGTAGCATTGATTACAATCCAAACTCATTCTCTGACAAGTGGCCTTCTTGAATTTGGCTTTGGTGGTCGCTTTAAACTCCCTTCTAAACCTTGATGCCTCATCCTTTGACTGTTCCTAGATATTAGGAAGTTGTTCTTGTTTTTCTGCTTTTGGTCTCCAAAAGGATCTTCGAAGTTTATTATCCTTGTTATTCCTCTTAATTACATGAATTGCATTAGATTAGATTGTTTCCATATGCTGTAGACCTTGCCCATATACACGTGGTAAGACAAAACTTCTTTAATGTTGCCTGAAGCATCATGTACAATACTAGCTACGAAATAATGACCACTTTCATAACATAGAGCTTAGATTTCATAGATGTCCTTCCTTTACATGTTTTTCCCTTGCTGGATGTTTACACCTTGTAAGTAATTCTTTTTAGAAGCCCCTCTTCAAGAATATTTCCTTTTCTCTCAAAATTGGTCCACTAAATCATTACATGTAGCTACAACAGTTTCGTAGCGTGGTATGAAACTATTGTGCATTAGGCATCACCTACAGCAGTTTCGTAGCGCGCTACGAAACTGCTATGTAATTTCAAAAACACAATTTAATGCCAAAATTTAACTTTCTTGAGCTTTATTTCCTTTGAAATGGTTCTTCCACATGCCATGAAGCTGTTCAAAATTGAATAAACTGACACCATTCTTCAAGGTAAACTTCAAAAGGTAGCCTACATCAAAATTTAGGATTTAGCCTTACTTGCTATGTAGTTTTTCCTAGCCAAGGATGGCCTTCAGGCTGGTTTAGTTTTATCTTCAGATCTTTGATTTTCCTCTTCATAATTCGGATTCCACCTCTCAATTTTGCATTGACCTTTCTGATGTATCTTGCTTCTTTTATTGCAAGGACTCTCTAGGTGAAGTATTGAGCATGACAGTTGACCACTTCAGGTATTGAAATTGTTGTATCTTCCCACAGAGTCTTCATTTTGTTAAAATAAGCTTCCTTGATTGCATATTTCCTTGAGGTTTTTCTCAGTTTGGCAATTTCAAGATTTTCTAGCTTCAGTTTCTTTTTCAACTCTTCAAAACTACATTCCTCTTGTTGAGAGATAATTTCCTTACCTCTATCATTTTTATGCAGTTGTGATGATGTTTCTGAAGGAAACACAGGTCCTTCATGTAATTTTGCTACCTCCCCTGTCTCACTTGCTTCTGGCAGTGCCTCTTGTATTTATTTTGAACGCCTTGTCATGGGTCTTCTTGGCTTAAAAACAAATTCAGAAACCTGATCATCAAATTTGAGCTTTTTAGAGCTTTTGGCTTTTTTGGTTTTGCCTTTACTTGCTTCCATTAAGTCTACTCGAACCAGAGGAGATTCATTGATGTCAATAGCTTGAAGCAAATCATTCAAACTTCCTTTTGAAACTGGGCTTCCCTCAATAACCATTGTCTTACCTTTTTTCTCTAGCTAGTTGGCTCCTAGTTACTCTTGTTTGGACCTTTACCTGTGGGTTGCTCTTGTACACCCTCTTTGATCTGACCTTTCCTTTTTTGTGACCATTGGGGTGTGTCTTGAATTACTAGTGGTCTCATGGGCTCCTTTACTTGTTTCCTGGCTTTCAATTTCATGAATCTCCTCGATCTTGTTTCTTCCTGATGACTAACTGCTGGTGAAGAAATCCTCGTAGCCTGAGGGCTAAGACCAGTTTCATTCTTGAAGCCAGAAATAAACAAGAAAATGGACCACTTCCTATCTATTTTCTGGAGCTCATACAAAACGATCAATTTGACTAAGCCATGATGAAACAACGAGGTCTCACAGGCTTCCTTCTTCAACTGAACCTTGTCACACATTTTGCTTAGGCTATGAAACAAATAAAAGGGCAAATCTGGAGAGATCTTTCCAATGAAATGAAGCAGAAGCTTAAAGTGATAGGAATACACCTTATGATACCTCCCCTCACAGGTAAAGTATCTCTGTATGTAGGTGAGCAAATTGGCATATGAATCCTTGACAAAGCTCCTGGGCACTGACTTTTTCAAGTTCGAATCAAGGAATTTTGGCTTTAAGAATTCCTTGCAAGGAGTCATATCAAACTTGAAGTTTTTAAATGACCTCTCCTATCCCCTTGGAATTTCAGTGACTGTAGATATAACTTCTAGAGAAATTGGTAATTTAATTACTGCAACCTTTGAATTTAATCCTGTGAAATTTAAGGAGAATTCTTTGGTGACTTGCATGTGACCTCCTTGAAGTTTTTCACAAAATCTCCAACAGCCAACCTATTTGAAAGCTTGTTCAACTTCATTGTTCTTCAGGAGAACATCTAAGCCTTTAGGCTCATTCCTTAGACACCTGCCTGACCTATGATCCTTCTTTTATGTAGACACCTCCGTGGAATTCCTGCAAAATGAAGATTTAAAGAGCTTGCATAGTTTTAATCTCGATCACTGCCTCGCTTGAAATGGACAAAGAAACTGCCTCACTTGAACTTCAGAGAATTTTGATTAAATGTCTGTCAATTTGCTTCTCATGCCTGAACCGAAACATAATCATAATTGAAAACACTTGGATCCTTTTTTGAAATTTGAAACTCAAGCGTACCAAGACACCTAATGAACCTAATGATGAGAATGAGTGGTTGCATGTGATAGGCATGGTGTATGGACTAACAGTTGATGATGTAAGACTAACAAATTTCTGATAGATTGGAAAGCTAGGTGAAATTTGACATGAATCTACACGAATCCCCGATTTCATAGCATAGCCAGTGCAAATTCTGGGTTTTGTGCTACGAAAGCTCCTAGACTGGGTTTTGCGCTATAAAAACACCTAGGTAGTTTTGTAGCGCATGAAAACCTTGACACAAGTTTGACACATGGAATTTATGAGTGATGTGGGACCTGTGATAGGAAAGAACAGAGTGTTGAACTTATTTGACCATACCAACAAGACTCTCTTCTAGATCTTAGACACTAAAATAACAATGGAGAGACTAGACCAAGACTAACATCAATCCTTTGGAATCAAACTGAGGCAAAATTTAGAAATTTTTTCTTAAGTGATAACAAGTTGGATTTAAGGAAATCATGATGAGAGTCATGAGATGCCTTGGGAATTAGATCAAAGTTTGAAGTGTCAGATTCGAGAAGCTAACATACAACTCATAGATGGTCAGCATCATGAATGGTTTATAGCTTCACTTCGGCCGCATCTGAGAATTGCTCTGTCACAACAGAAGATAGGAATTCAGGTAGAAGCCTTGGAAATTGCGATGAGGTTACATACAATACCTATATAGGATGAAACCTTGGGGGTACAACAAATCCACTCTTAGTTGCATAGCCTCTGCCTAGAATTGTAGAACTTGAAGAAAGACAAGGAGAATAAACTAGAGGTATGCACAAAAGTCTAGTGTCTGAAGTGGAAGAGCTAGGGGCACGATAAAGACCACTGTCCCGTATTCACAAATTATATTACATGAGGGGACCAATTCTCTTAAAGCCAAAAGCCCCAGCAGGGTAGCGCTATGGTGCGCTATTTGTAAGATTGATGGACAACATGTGACGGATAATTGTCATTTACTTCAAAAATTTGTCCACACACATCAACAATTGTTTTGTCACTTCTACAAATCGGTGGGCCATGATGAGCACCACTATCGAAGCTATCAGCTGATGATGGAAAGAAAACCTACCTATCAGATGCAAGTAGAAACTTAGTCTCCAGATCAAGGAGCTGTAGGGGTGTCCGTAGATTATCAGGGAAGAGGACGAGGCCGAGGAGGAGGAGGACTTGGTAGAGGTCGGGGATAGGTTATCTGTTACAACTGCAGAATGCCAGGACACTATGCGTGAGAATGTCAGAATCAGACACACCCATCATGTAAATACTGTAGCCAGTTTGACCATACTATAGAGGAATGCATGGTGCTGATAGCTAAAATGCAAGAAAATAAAGTGCAACCTCTACAGCCTACGTAGAACTTACAAATGATGAGAGATGAGCCCTGTGAGGAAGATCAAAACGTGAATATAGTGCTGAGAAGCAGAATAATGTCTGGTGATGATAAAGGTAAACAACTTGAAGAGGATAGATGGGTCCGCAAGGCCCTAGTGAAGGAAGTTAGTTTTGATTTAGAGTGAGCTAAGGAAACTTTTATGGAAGCCAAGAAAAGCTTTGCTGAGGCCTCCACCTCAGGAAGCCAGAAAAAGGTGCAGGAAATGAGTGTGCCTGCAGAGGTTGATCCCTTTGTACTAACTAAGTTTTTAGAGACCTACATAAAACTACTGCGCGATATAAAATCTGTGGAAGGCCTACATGAGTTGATAAAAAATGTGCTAGCAAAGAGAAGGTACCTGATGGACATCGGGTGGTCAGAAAAATTGGAAAACATAAGGCAAGAACAGGGTGCGAGATGAGGCTCACCACGCAGATAGGTGATTATGAGATGGACCAGGTCATCTTGGATTGAGGGTCTGATGTGAACGTTTTGGCGAAGTGAACATGGGAAAGGATGGGGAGACCTATGTTACAGTGGTCTCCGATTCAACTCAGAATGGTGAACCAACAGAAGATCATCACCATGGGGCGATTATATGGAGTAACCATTGATATAGAAGGTGTGAGCGTGATGGCCAATTTTGAGGTTATAAAGATCGTCGATGATAGTAATCCATACCCCGTGCTCCTGGGAATTGATTGGGCCATTGATATGAATGGGGTCATCAATTTGAAGAAAAGGACAATGTCAATTGAAAGGAAATTGCTTAGGGCAGTAGTACCATTGGACCCTGCAGAAGGGTCGTGCTACACTCAACCAGTGCATGATTATGAAGAAGGTGAGGATGAGCTAGATCAAATCTACAAAATAAAGGCACGATATCGAGACTGAATCAATCCAATGATAGATGGACAAATTTCATGGGACTGGGAGAGTTCGTGCACCTCAGATTCAGAGGAAGAATTAGAGCATTGGAAGAATTGGTTGCATGAAGTATCCACACTGCGGTGCCATATGATAATGAAGTCGTTGCGCTATGTCTCGCTGGAGGTAAGAAAATCACCCTATTATGATGGTTTGACTAATGTAGATAAGCTTTTGGATGCATTTTAGTGCAAAGTCCCTGAGGATCACTGCTTCCAAGAATTATATTTGGCACTATGTGCTATGCCTACACGATAGTGGGGTACGCATGTTGGCTTAGTGGGTCTTGGCCCAGGTTCAAAGTTAAGTTTGCTAAACAAATCCCTACATTACTGACGCTTTTGGCATCAATCTGTGGAGTGCGAACTGAAGTCTCACTCGAAGTAGTATGGGGAGAAGATGGAACCAAGTTTCCACACTCAGAGATGATTGTGATGTCATTTTATGCCCTAAACCTGCCTTCGTGGTGATCGATAAGCCCTTAAGGCTTATCGATGTAACTCCCTCTTATTAGCCTCTAAGCCTTCATGAAGGTCTACTAATGTCTTTCATAGACCCTAAATAGGTGAATCAACCACTTATGTGCCTCTGTAATCACTCCTAAGTTTGTTATTACCCAGATCGACTTAAGTGTCTGATTTCTTTAACATGCATTAAGATATTATTCGCGTAAACAAATATTATTACTTGCATTCATATAACAATGTAAACCATGTAGAATCACACATCAACACAACATTAAATCATAAACCCAATATTCATCATAACATAAACGCATTCATTCATAACATAAGTAAATGGGAAAAACACAGGTATTTCTAGAATAATCTCTTTATTGATGCTTCATATTTTCTTACAGACTCAAGACTACCCTGCGCACTTAGTTGCAAGGGTCCACGCACTCAGCTGCAGATTATACTCTAGGCCTCTGTGCACACAGTTGCAGAGCCTCTCTTCTACTCTAAGACTCTTCTCTCTTCAACTCTAATGACCCATTACATTCATCATCAATTATCAACTTAACTAAACTTAACTTAACTTAGATTAGACTCTCTAAGACTCTCCTTTTTATACAATCCCATGGTCTGTGGACCATGGGTATGTCTATACAAGCCGACACAACTTACATAAAAGTAGGGAAAATACCTTTATGATACTTACTATCTATGCGCTCCACGGTCATAAATTGCAGAGACTTTACACTTTATATAACAAAAACTTGGGCTTTTGCCCCAAAATTGACCACAGGGGACCCTGTCCCAATAGGCACCCAACATAAATATTGTGACTCGGCCTCGAGTAACTCCACTGGCATGGAGATCTTAGTGCAGAGACCTCCCAGCTTGACTTGTGCCACGACTACCTCAGTCATACTCTACATGGCTGCTTGTTTGAGCTACTCAACTAGCTGCTCAGTCACTAGTCCTACACTGTCTTCCTTGACCTTCTGTTGTGTCCTCTGTAGGCCTGCCAACTTCTATTCAATGGAGATAGAGACAACATATGCCTCATCCAACCAAGGCCCCAATTTGGCCTTGAGTACCACCTCTTTTTGTTGTGCTGCATCCACCTGTTTGAGCAACTGCTTTGCCTCATGCAGCTTAGGTAGTCGCTGTGAGATAGTGACGGTGTGCGTCATCACTCTTGCTTCATCATAATGTTGCTGCAATTCTCGGGCCTCTTTGTTCAACCTCTGCAGGTTAGGATCCTCCTGTATAGTTGTAACGACCTCCATCAAATGTTCAAAGAGCACGGTGCAATCCGCCACTACGACACCCACTGTCGCTAATGCATCCTTTATGGTTGCCCCGCACTGTTCTCTGACCTCCGGTGGAGTTGAAGGTTGTGACTTCAACTCGAGCTCTGTGACTCTAAGGCTAAGTTCAAACTGAACCTTGTCCATCTTTGTCCTTGCATCATGCAAACCTATAGCCAACTTCCTAATCTTGGCCTCCATCAGCACTTCTTCTAGGATATGCAGCTCTAGAATGGTTCTACATGCTTCGACTACCACTGCTGCGATGCACTCATTCTTCTCTTGAAACTTATTCCAGGCTTCTAGCATGACTGTCTTCTCAATGAATATTTGTTCGTTGTTGACTTTCTACTCGTTGATCATGCTCAGTGCACACTACTCTTGGGCCTTAAGTTCTTCAATCAAACGTGCTAGTAGTGTGTGAAGGAATTCACTAGGGAGCGCGGCTAAGTTGAGGTCAACATTCCTCAACACGCTGACAATAGCCTTGTTAGCTTCCACCTCCATGCTCAGAGCTCCATCTGGTAGCTTGACTGCCCATAGATCTAAGGATCGAACCAACTCTGTAGCTTGAGTGGTCCCCGACGCCAAACTAGTTGATGTCATGCCGCTCTGCCCTACACCTTCCTGTAGTCTAGTTGTTTGGATCTACAAATTGCATAGACTCGTTTGTATAGCGACCAATGCTTGCTTCTACTGTTTCTCAAACTACTGCAGCAGTTCCACTATCCTATCTCTTACCTTGTCACCAATATCGTCCAAGTCACCCTCTATCAAGGTGATTGGATCGAGCGAGGATTTGGGGGCCTTGGTCTTCTTTCACTACCCCTCCTTTTCTTATTCCCTATGTCGCTTTATGAAAAAATGAGTTCTCTCCAGATCTCCACCTCCCTATTCTGGTTGTTCATCATCCTCCATTTGGGGTGAAGGAGATTTTTTACTCCTGTCAGAGCTGCACTCTTCCTTCTCTACTTTCTCTTTTGCAGTGCATTCTGCTTCTGCACGATCCTTGTCCTTGGTTTCCTTCTTCCTCTTCTCTACCAATTGCTGCACCTTCAGTTAGGTTGCTTCCTTCTTCTGCTTTTCTACGGACTTGCTAGCCCCGATGGCCAAATCTAATGGTGTGTTCCAATCTGCTGGCAATCGCTTAAGGACTTTGGCAATGACATCATTTGTAGCCAAGTAAGGAAGATCATACCACTTCTGATCCAGATTCTTTAATGCCCAGATGTACACACAGTGGAAGTACTCTTTGAACTCTACGTACCTAGATAACTGTTCAAAAATGGTTATTGACAACCGTGTCTTTTGGTTGATGGCCATGTGAATTCTCATCTCCATTAGTATCCAAAAAACTTTAGTTTCTCAAACCTGTGCAGCATCCTTTGTGGCCCATAGTGAAGAAAACTTCACAGCTTCGGGTAAATCTGTCTGAATCAAAGGAAGCTAGTTTTTTGCTGGCAATTCCCTTGTGACCATCACAATTAATAAGAGTAGCCATGAATAATGAAATGTCTTGCTTTGGTCTTGTGCCTCCCCATAGTCCGCGAGGAACTCGCTGCACAGGTAGCGTACCCAGTTGAATTGTATGCCTTCTGCGCACTGAGCCACTATCAAAACCACTGGTGCTGACACCTCTTCTGCATGACATTTTCTCATTATTTTTCCAACCAAAATTTGGGTGGCCACCTTTACGGCGGGGTCAATGATACTAGATATGGAATACTTGCTTGCTTTCTTGACAAGTTTGAACTTGTCCTTCATCTTTTTGGCGAGTTTGCCCTCGCCCGTCTTTCCTCCAAATGCCTTTGTAGGATTAAGCCAAAAGTGAGGTAACAATGTGATCCTATGGATCATCATATCAGTGATTGATATGGGCTTAGTTAAACACAAGCACCCATCATGCACAAGGCACAACAACTTCTTAATAATTGTAAAATTGATAGGGGCGTAGTGGTAGAGAGGCACCCATATGAGGTTCAACAACCCTGCGTTGTTTACCCCGTGAATCCATTCAATTAGCTCCAGTGTGATGACACCAGACTTCTTTTAGAACATTTGCTTCATGAAGGTATTGGTAGCCAGGTGGGGGAATCGCTCAACATCTCCATAATCCCAATATTCAAGTTTCAGATGTGGGTCGCGTGCAAAGCGCGAAACTTCAAAAGTGGTTTTTTCTGGCAGCAAGGGTGTGTTAAGGAGGAACTGTTCCTCATCAAGGTCCTTTGGGACCTTCACATTGCCTTGTCACGGAGGGATGTACTTGGACAACTTCGAAATGGGGTATACGCCCTCAACATCTCTGCCTTTTGTGTCCTCGTCAGCCTCCAGGTCTACCACTTTGCCTTTCTCCTATGCGGTTGGCTGTTCTTTCCGTTGAGCCATGTGGTTGCATGTTTCCTTGGTGACTCACACACCAACAATGTCATCTTCTGTTTATCCTTCTTTGGCTTGGGAACCTCTCTCAATGGTGTAGGCTTCGGCCTAGACAACCTTAGCACCTTAGGTACTACTGCAAGAACCTCCATACTCATGACTTCAAGGGCAACTCCCTCAAAGGCGGTAATGCCCCCCATACTAGCTGCCCCAGCTAGTGCAAACATGAAGCTATTAATGATGTTCTGGGTTTCCTTAGGTAATCTATCAAACACAGAACTAGCAATCAAGTCCTCAAAGAGCTCACGGTTCATGCGCAACAGATAGCACAACACATAAACTATCAGAATGCAAAGTGTTTCTCAATTAACGACCATCTATAATTTATAGGAAATTTCGAATTCAAATTTGACCGTTCCCCCTAAAATCCATCCATAAATGCGAGATTAACGTCAGATTTCCAAAGATTTCACACTTGATTACAGCCTTAAATGCCTTAAATGTCGGCTTCCCGCTCCTCTTAACCGTCTTTTGGCAGTCAAATCATGAATAGTGATAGTAACGATCACTTTCTGGCTAGTTACGGTCTCTCGTCCTATAGCGTAACTCCCTTCACGTGTCTATTGATACTATGACACCCTTCTATTCCATGCAAACCCTTCATCGCGTAGCTCTCCAACCCGAGCAGTGTAGTTTATAGTCCCACGCCTCCTTGTAGCTGCCTGGAGTGCTAAGCTTGTGATACCGTCATATAGTCATCTGGTCGGATCCCTGATGTATGGCTTCAATCAGATACCATTTACCTTTCTGGAGAATAGATCTCCATTCAATTTCACAAGCTAAACTGCTCCACCATCGATGATCTCCTTGATAACATATGACCCCACCAATGCATTTGAAATTTTCTTGGAAATTTATCAAACTTGTTGTCATATAATAAAACTAAATCGTTTACCTTGAGATGTGCAATTTGATGTGCTGATCATCCCATGCTTTTTCGCACTCCTTCTGATCTTGTTGATAGAATCCAGCCAAGAATCTATCTTCCTCCAACTCTGTCAGCTACACGAGCCTCTCTTCTAAGGCTCCATGGTCCTCCATCCCTATGAACACCGCTATGCATAAACTAGGTAAAATGTATTCCATCAACATCACAACTTCTATGCCATAGACCAGCTTGAAAGGTGTATGTCCAGTCAACTTCTTACAAGTAGTTCTACAGGCCCATAACACTGCTGGTACATGCACGTCCCAGTCATTCCTTTGTGCATTACAAACCTTTGTTAGCGCATTCTCTGATATCTTATTAAATGCTTCCACCATCCCATTAGTTTGAGGATGATAGGGCATGCGTTTTTGATGATACAATTGGAATTCTTCCATTAGCCCACTGATTGTTTCATTAAGGAAGTGTGTACCATGATTTCTCATCAAAATCTTTGGCCAACTGAACCTGGTCAGCACATATTCAAATAGTAACTTCGTAGCTATTGCGCCTGTACAATCCTTTACAGGATGTGCCTCCACCCATCTAATCAAATACTCAGTTGTGGTGATGATATACCATGTACTCGTCTTCTTTCCTGGAGGCTGAATCGGCCCTACAAAATCAATTTCCCACTTTTCAAATGGCCACAATGATACTTGTGGATTCAGAGGCAGATCATCCCTCTGCGATGGCCTGCCAGTCCTTTGACATGAATCACACGCCCTACAATATGCTTTTGAATCCTTATGCACTGTTGGCCACCACAACCCAGCACGTAAAATATTCTGAGTTGTTGCTTTTCCTGCAAAATGGCCTCCCGCATCCCCTCCATGAGCTTTGGCTAGGATGATGCTTCGTTCAAACACAAGCACATAACATCGCAATATCTCATCTGCTCCCATATTATAAATGTGACCTGCAATAACAAAAAAATCTACCATGTGCACCACCATTTCCTTCTTCTGTTGACTAGTGTACCCCTCTGGAGTTGTTCCCATAGTAAGGGAGTGGATGATGTCTGCAAAATGATTGTCTCCCATGGGAACCACAAATAGTTGTGCGTCTGGCAGTCCTTCCTCCAAATTAGTAGGATCATCTTCGGTTTCAATGCACGACAGATGATCTGGTCAGGCATTCAATCTCCTTGGCTTCACAATGACTTCAAAATCATACTCCTGAAGCAACATCAACCATCTGCATATCTTCACCCCCAACACAACCTTGTTGACCAGGTACTTTAATGCAGAATGGTATATGTACATCTTAAAGTGTCCTACTAACAAGTAATGGCTAAACTCTTGGAGCACATACACCATAGCTAACCCTTTGCACTCTATCGTCGAATAGTTCTTTTCAGCCTTCGACAACTTCATTCTTGCAAATTCTATCGAGTGATCTAGTTCTCCTTCACCGACCTGTGTCATTATTGCTCCCAACACAATACATGATGCATCCATATGCACATGAAATTCCTTCTTCCAATCTAGGAAGACTAGGATTGGCACGGTGACCATCTTTTCTTTTAACATATCTAGGCTCCACCGACATTCCTCATTCCAACAGAATGTAGCATCCTTTTTCAACAACTTCTCCGTCGGCGCAGTAATCTAAGCATAACTCTTGATGAACTTTCGTTAATAACTAGTATGAACCAGTGTTGCGCGCAGCTTGTTAACACTCCTTGGTGCCTCCAAATTAATTATAACCATGATCTTAGTTGGGTCCACCATTAACCCTTGTCTGCACACTAAATTACCCAACAAGATTCCAAAAGGGACATAAAATAAGCACTTTTTCAAGTTTAGTGCGGTCTGATACCTCTGGCATGTATCCAGCATCAAGCACAAGCTAGCTACATGGCTTTACCAGCCCAAACACCATCAAATCATCACTGTATACCTCCAAAAATTTGTGAATGAACTCTTTGAATGCCACAATGACTATGCGTGAAACGATTGCTGGTGCATTCTTCAGTCCAAAAGAAATTACAGTATACTCAAAGCATCCCCACTCAGTCACGAAGGTAGTCTTACTTCTGTCTTCCAGCACGATCTTGATTTGATGGTACCCCGAGAACCCATCAGTGAATGAATATGCTTCTTGTCCTCCTACATTATCCAGCACTTCATCGGTGAACAGAGTTGGAAAAGGATCATGTACGCAAGCATCATTTAGCTTCTTGAGATCTACGCATATCCTTATTTCATCATTCTGCTTTTTTGCCTGAACGACCATAGGACTTACCCAGTCAGACTCCTCCACTGCTTCAATGATACCTGCTACCAACATTTTGTCCAACTCCAAGCAGACCTTTTCCTTATACTTAGGATTAAGGCGATATGACCGCTACTTCACAGGCTTCACATCTGGTTTCAATGTTATCTTCATTACTCCTAAATTTCATATTATCCCTTTGAGGTCTAAAAACTTTGTAGGGAGTAGATCCTGGTACTCGTGGAGAAACTCAGTGACCTTATCCACCGTAGCATCATCCCAGTAGTCCCCTATCTTCGCAAAATTTAGTTGTGCCTCTGTCCCAATGTTCACTTGTCGAGTTTTCAGTGACGTGATGATATTTGGATTCTCTATCTGCAGCCCCTCAACTTCACGGTGACCTTCTATCTTTGGGATATTAATGTTCCTTGGATCCCCCTCTTCTTCTTCAGCAGTCACATTGTAGCAATCCAGTGCATGGCGCAACTGGGTGGTCCTATCTGGTTGAATCAAATCCAAGGGATCCTGCGGGATTCTGAAGATCGTTGCTTTGACCTGCTGCAGAGCTTCATCAATGCACTCGAATCCATACTCAAAGCTAAATGTCATCAAGAATCCTTGTCTCAAAATATCCCATTCGTCCGTGCCATGGAGGAGCTTTGTTTCCAAGTACCAATTCATTAGTATTACATCTAAAGTGTGACAGAACAAATGCACCCACTCCAGTTGCGGTTCTGCTCCATAAGCATCAGTCCATTTTGCCAAGTGGTCACGTGGATCACTCCTTCTATTGTATTTATCTGTCAATTGCATGTTTGGGAAACCAAACCACACCCTCATCAGTCTTCTATATTTGCACCATCCATTGAAATTGTCTTTATGTGTACCCCACCATCTTGTAGGCGTAGTGTGCAATGCCAAGTCCAAGGCCTGAAAGCGATGCTTATCTAGCACTTCCCTTTCAAATGCATCCAAAATTTTATCAACATCAGTCAAACCATCATAATAAGGTAGAATTCTTACCTTCGATGATACACAACACAATGATTTGGTCATCATGTTACAGTGTAGCGTAGACACTTTGTTCAATCTATTCTGCCAGTGTTCCAATTACTCATCTAAATCTGATGTGAAAGAGCTTTTTCGGTCCCATGCAATATGTCCATCAACTTTCAGATTCACCCAATATTGATCTCACACTGTTATCTTATAAATTTGGTCCAAATCATTGTCACTTTCATAATTGTGGATCAGTTCATTATAACGTAGTATTTTTGTAGGGTCCAAAGGTACTACTACGTGGAGCGATATTATCTCAAAGGACATTGTTTGCTTCTTCAAATTGATCACCCAATTCATGTCAATGGCCTAGTCAATCCCAAGGAGCGTAGGGTAGGGATTGTTGTCATCAACAATCTCTATCACTTCGAAATCCACTAATGCGCTCATGCCTTCAATATCTATTGTTACTCCCTGCAATCTTCCCATGGGGATAATATTTTGCTGATTCACCATCCTCAATTGAATAGGAGACCACTGCAGCAAATGTCTCTCCATTCTCTCCCATGTTTGTTTCAGCAAAACATTCGCATCTGACCCATGATCCAGAATAACTTAGTACATTTCATACTCTTCTATTTGCTTGGTAGCCTCATCTCACACTCTATTCTTTCCTTATGCTTACCAATCTTCTTGACAAGGCACGGTACCTGAGGAGCATTTTCTTTACCAGAACATTTATTGATCAACTCCTGTAATCCTTTTACAACCTTGCTATCGTGTAACAACTTCATATAGGTCTCCAAAAAGGTAGTAAGCCTGGATGGGTGCATTTCTTCAGACTTCTTATCCTGAATTCCTGAGGTAGAAGCCTCAGTGAAGCTTTTCTTTGCTTCCATGAAGGTTTCTTTCGCGTGCTCTAGATCAAAGCCAAAGTCCTTCTATAGAGCTTTGTGGACCCATTCACTTTCTTTAGGCTGCTTTCTATTATCTTTACTAGTCGTCATTCCACTACACAACACAATATTCACATTAGGATCCTCTTCACAAGGTTCAGCCTGCATCATCTGCAGGTTCTGGGTAGGTTGATGAGGTTGTGTCCCCTTTTCGCACATCTTAGCTATTAATACAGGGAATTCTTCTATCGCGTGGTCAAACTGAGTACAATATTGCCACAATCGGTATGTCGGGTTTGTACATTCTCATGGGTAGTGTCCTGGCCCCCCACAATTGTAGCAAATAACTTGCCCCTGACCTCTTGCAGGTCCTCCTCTACCTCGGCCTCATCTACGCCCCTGGTATTCTCCTTGCGCTCCCCCAGCACCTTGATCCAGAGGCGAGTTTCTATCAGCATTCGATATGTAGACGTTCTCTCCATAATTAACTCGTAACTATGACAATTGCGCTCCTCGTGACCTACTGATTTGCAGAAATTGTAGAAGATTTGTTGTGGTGTTTTTATAAATTTGTACAGAAAGTGGCAATTATCTGTCATATGTTTTCTAACTACTTAACAGATATCACACCACAATGCGGGCCCTGTACTAGGCCCTGCTTGAGCTTCTAGCCTAAGAGGCATCGACCCTCCTCCTGCAACATAATTCACGAAGACATGACAATGATCTTTATCATGCCCTTGACTCTTACATTTCAAACACCAAACTTCTTCGCGCACTTCTGGTCGAGCCATTCTATCCTTCTTCAGACTTTGGAATTCTAGGCAAAGGTTTTGCAACTCTACGTGAATATGCTAAACTCCCAAAGAAACATCTTTAATTGGTGTCTCGTGCAATCTAATCACAATCTCCAGGGCCTCCACATGGGTCCAATCTTTTGCTGTGATAAAGCAACTCTTAGATGAGGCAAGAGTGAAGCCAAAAACCATTCATGGCACTTCCCATTTGTAAGATTCATGCTAGCTTCACGGATCTTGCACTTCAATCTTTGATCTAGCTCCCATGGTGTCTCGCTAGGCTTCATCATGATCTCCTTGAATCCAATGATTGATTACACTTCAGATTTGGGCCTACTGAATTCCTTATTCAGTGAAGTCTGAATCCTGCCAACGCAAATATTAGGTTTCCAGTGCAGTACTTAATGTACCACATTAGTGTGTGTTCCTGCAAAATAGTAACCAACATTTGTTTCTTCAATTGATTGTCTATAATGTTCCGGGCTTGCCACACAACCTTCACGACGAACCAAAACTAGTCTAGGTCCTCATTTCCCAAGCCCTTGAAAATAGGCAACTTCACTGTATTCACCATATTGAATGATGGTGGAGGTGGTGGTGGTGTGGGAAAAGGTGTATGCGGTGGAGGTGAAGATAGAGGTGGTGTGGGTGGATGGGGTTTTCGCGGGAACCCTCACCTTATTAAATGGACAACACTCTACGGAGAAGCCTATGATGCTTCTTCATCATCACTTAGAGGAGGCTCAATCAACGGGCTATATTCAGGTCCTATTCCCTTCTATCCCTGAATAACTTTCCACTTCATGTAGCTCCAAACATCAAGGTAGTTGCATAACCTACTTTTCACACAAGATCATTTTAATCCAAGTATTCAAAGATCTCAATTACTTACCTCACAGTCCCTTAAATAAGCGTCGCTCTGCTTCGCTATAGCTGACCGATGTATCGATCGTGAATTCTATCACAAACCCTCCAAGGATAGGATCAAGCCAGTGATCAACGATGCACATGATCTTATCTTCAGAGGCTTCCGATATTCCCACTAACTCTGGGGTCCACACTATTGGACCGTCAAGCCTCCACCTTCCCTGGCTGTATGCCAATTTAGAAATCCACTCATATAATTTGACCAAGAAGGAACAAAAGAAAATTTTGTATATCTCTATGTACAGATACCTGTCCAACCACTGTTCTTTCATCAATCGCATATTTATGTTTTCTTGTGCCGCAAATTCATGGATCTTTCTATCCAACCAATCTTCAATTTCCTTCTTAGTTGGATTCCAATGATGCGACACCACATATCTCTTTATGCAGATCCCGGTCTCAACAACGAAACCATTTGTTGGCTTAGTGAGTCCTGACCCAGGTTCAGAGTTAAGTTTTCCAAACAAATCCCTACATTACTACCCCTTTTGGCATCAATCCATAGAGCGCGGATGGAAGTCTCACCCGAAGCAGTATGGGGGGATTATGGAGCCAAGTTTCCACACCTAGAGATGACTTTTATGTCATTTTATGCCCTAAACTTGCCTTCACATAGATCGATAAGCCCTTGAGGCTTATCAATATAACTCCCTCTTACTAGCCTCTAAGCCTTCGCGAAGGTCTACAACTGTCTTTTGCGGACCCTAAATAGGCAAATCAACCACTTACGCACCTCTGTAATAACTCCTAAGTCTGTTATTACCCTGGTCAACTTAAGTGTCAGATATCTTTAACATGCATTAAGATATTCTTCGCGTAAATAGATATTGTTACTTGCATTCATATAACAATGTAAACCATGTAGAATCATGCATCAATACATCATTAAATCATAAACCCAATATTCATCATAACATAAATGCATTCATTCATATCATAAGTAAACGAGCAAAATACAGGTATTTCCAAAACAATCTCTTTATTGATGCTTCATATTTGCTTACAGACCCAAGACTACCCTGCACACTCAACTGTAGGGGTCTGCGCACTCAGCTGCGAACTATACTCTAGGCCTCTGCACACATAGCTGCAAAGCCTCTCTTCTACTCTAAGATTCTTTGCTTTTCAACTCTAATGACCCATTACATTTATCATCAACTATTATCTTAACTAAACTTAACTTAACTTAGCTTAGACTCTCTAAGACTCTCCTTTTTATACAATCCCATGGTCTGCGGACCACGGGTAGGTTTATACAAGCCGACACAACTTACATAAAAGAAGGGAAAATCCATTTATGACACTTACTATCTACACACTTTGCAGTGATAACTTGTTGAGACTTCACACTTTATATAACAAAAACTTGGGCTTTCTACCCAAAAACTTGGGCTTTCTACCCAAAAACGTGGGCTTTTGCCCCAAAATTGACCGCACGGGACCCTATCCCAACAACGCATAAAGAGAGTTTTGATGGATGGAGGGATTACAGAGGAAT
Source organism: Pinus taeda (assembly GCA_000404065.3). Lineage (NCBI taxonomy): Eukaryota > Viridiplantae > Streptophyta > Pinopsida > Pinales > Pinaceae > Pinus > Pinus taeda. The sequence goes on from APFE030935946.1 coordinate 297,952, forward strand.
GATGAAGTTACGGTTTGGGTGTCCTAACACTAGATTGATTGAGAAATATAGTGGGAAGGATGATCCACGTGATCAACTAGAAAAATGGACTAAAGCATGGGGAACAGAGCTGCAACCAGAGTGGGTACACATATTTTTCCATACTTTGGATAAAATTCCCATGATCTGGTATCTGGAAATAGAGCTTTGCCATGGCACCATAGAGTGGGATATATTGAGGGAAGGGTTCTTACTAACCTTTAGCTTTGAAGATAGCTTTGCAAGCATCGAAGAAGCATTACAGGAGATTAAGGCAGTTATCTTCAGAATGCCACAAGAACCTATGGAATGGATCCAACCAGACTGGAGCAACCAGCTGCGCCATGCGCTGGAATGCTATAATGTGACCACTAAAGAGGAGGATGAAGATCTAAGAAACATTAATATTCCAGAGGCAGAAGGGCATTGCAAAGTCGAAGACCCACAAATAAACAACCCAGACATCACCGTGCCATTGAAGACAAAGAAAGTAAACATTGGTACCGACGGAGAACCGAAGTTTGTAAAGATTGGAGACTATTGGGATGACGCTACTGTGGATAAAGTTGTTGAGTTACTTCGCTAATACCAGGATCTCTTCCGCACCAAGTTTTCATATTTGAAGGGCATAATTGGCGATATAGGCGTTATGAAGATTACTCTAAGTCTAGATGCAATGCCTATTAAATTGAGGTGGTATCGCCTTAATCCTAAATACAAGGAAAATGTTCACCAGGAGTTGGATAAGATGCAAGAGGTGGGCATCATAGAACCTGTGGGGGAATCTGATTGGGTGAGCTCGATGGTAGTTCAACAGAAGAAATAGAAGGGTGAGATAAGGATTTGCATAGATCTATGGAAGCTTAATGATGCGTGTGTCCATGAACCATTCCTGACACCATTTACAGATGAAGTGATGGACAATGTTGGAGGGCAGGAGGCCTACTCATTTATTGATGGATTTTCTAGGTATCATCAAATAAAGATCACGCTAGAGGATAGGATAAAAATGACCTTCACGATGGAATGGGGATGTTTTCAATACAGTGTGATGCCATTTGGACTCAAGAATGCTTCTGCGATATTTTCTCATGTAGTCATCGCAACATTCAAAGAGTTCATACATAAGTTCCTGGAAGTTTACTTTGATGACGGGACAATGTTCAGATTAGTAACGCACCATGTAGAAAGTCTGCGCTTGATGTTGGATACATGTCACAGATACCAGATCATGCTAAATTCGAAGAAATGCATCTTTTGTGTTCCCTCTGGAATCTTGTTGGTTCACGTGGGTGTGCAAATAAGGGTTGATGGTGGACCCTGCAACGATTGCAATAATTATGAATTTGGAGGCCCCAAGAAATGTTAAGCAGTTGCATGCAACATTGGGACATACTGAATATTATAAAAAAATTATCAAACATACGCTCAAATTACCACACCCATGGAGAAACTGCTGAAGAAAGACGCAACCTTTTGTTGGGACGAAGAATGTCAATGCAGATTAGATGTATTGAAAGAAAATATGGTCACTGCGCCAATCTTGGTATTCCTTGATTGGAAAAAATAATTTAACATACATGTGGATGACTCTTGCATTGCGTTGGGTGTAGTGTTAACAAAAGCCGGTGAGGGAGAAATGTACCATCCTATAGCCTTCACGAGTAGGAAATTATCAAAGGCCAAGAATTATTATTCAACGACTGAGAGTGAAGGATTGGTTATGGTGTATGCGCTGTAGAAATTCAGACACTATCTGTTAGGAGGTAATTTCAAAATGTAGATAGATCATTATGCCTTGAAGTACTTTGTCAATAAGTCTGTGTTGGGAGGGAATATCTGCAGGTGGTTGCTACTATTTCAGGAGTATGACTTTGAAGTAATTGTGAAGCCAGGGAGGTTAAATGTGGGACTAGACCATCTGTCACGAATCGAAACAGGTGAGGAACCTAATAATTTGGAGGAAGGGTTGCGAGATGAGAAATTCTTTGTAGTGCATGTAGTGGATAATAATTTTGTAGATATTAGTCACTTCTTGACTATGAGGATGGCATTAGAAGGGTATACAAGGTAGCAAAAGAAGGAACTAGTAGCGTACGTGGCATATTTTTCAGTTATTTTGGAACATATGTATAAGATGGGTACAAATTAAATATTGCAAAGATATGTGCCAGATTTTAAGAGGGATAGAATTCTCGTTGAAGCTCATGGAGGGGTTGGGGAGGTCATTATGTAGGAAAGACAACTGCACATAAGATTTTGCACGCATGTCTATGGTAGCCAATGTTGCACAAGGATTCCAAGGCATATTGCAGGGCGTGTGATGCATGTCAGAGAATGGGTAGACCATCACGAAAGGATGAATTTCCATTACAACCTCAAAGTATCTTTGCAGCCATTTGAGAAACGGGTGATTGATTTCATTAGGCCAATGCAACCCCCAAGGAAGAAAACATGTGTGCGCTATATCATCATCGCGACGAAATATCTAACAAGATGGGAAGAGGCATAGTCAGTTAAAGAGTGTACAAGATCTACATTAGCAAAGTTTTTGTTTGAATACGTTTTAACCAGATTTGGCTGTGCAAAAGTGTTGATGAGTGACAGAGGTACGCAATTTCTGAACGAAACGATCACTACATTGACTGAAGAATTCCAGGTCTACCATTAGAAGAGCACACTGTGTCACCTATAGGCCAATGGAACCATTGAAGCCTTCAATAATATTTTGGAGAATGTGCTGACAAAGATCTGCAACGCGCAACGCAATGACTCGGGTGTGCACGTACCCGTAGTGCTATGGCCTTATAGGACTACTTGCAAGAAGCTGACAGGACAAACGCCATTAAGATTGGTATATGGTGTCAAAGCTGTAATGCCAATGGCGTATATTGTGCCTAGTCTGCGCATAACAACTCTCACCAGTATGGCAGATCGTGAGGCCTTGGAAGAATGGATCACGCAGGTGATGGAGCTTGAAGAGAATTGATTTTTGGAAGGATTGCATCAGCAAGTACGAAAGGAACGGGAAAAAGTATGGCATGATCGCCACATTAAGCTTCGCATGTTCAAGGTAAATTATATTTTCTTGTTATATGATAGTAAATTCACTAAATTTCTAGGTAAATTCGAGGTGCATTGGCTAGGGCCATATATTATCAAAGAAATTACAGATGGAGGCGAAGTTTAGCTCACGAAGCTGAATGGGGAATTGTTTCTAGGAAGAGTGAATGGGAGCAGACTGAAACAATATACAGAGGATCTTGTGCAATGACTATATGGCAACATGATAGTCTTAGTGCTCTAGGCAGTTGCAAGGGAGTGCAGGACTATAAACTACACTGTCAGGTTTGAAGGAATATGTAGCAAGCAAGCTGCACAAAAAATAATGAAGTTGCAACCTAGGAAGTTGCGCGAAGGGAGCTGTGCCATGGAGGAGGGTGCTATGCAACAAATCAGAAAAGTGACTGTTGGATTCACTATTCATGACTTTAGAGCCAGGAGACAGTTAAGAGTGTTATGAAACCAACTCACAAAAATATAGAAAAAATAGATCAACGCCTTAGAATTCAGCCTCTTCGAGGGGGAAACCTCCTTTACATTACACAAACGAACAATTCTTGGATGCTACAAATGACAAGACATCCTTTATATATATAGGAGTCTAAGGGGTCATAATATAATCAGAGCTGACATAACAATAATAATGTAAGGGCACAATAATAGTAATAGTGGGCTTCTATGGGGCACAATAATAACAATATGGGGACTACATGGGCACACCATTATAATAAAGGGGTTGTACTAATAACAATAAGGGGTTACACTAGTAGTATAGGGACCTAACTTGCCCCTCTCCTTCAAAAAGTGTTTTCCTCAATGCTTGAGTAGTTCTTGATGCTTCTATATAAAATTCATGTCCTCCCATGTGGAATCTTTAGCGGGTAAGTTCTTCCACTTAATGAGATACTCTAAAATTGATCGATTCCGTAGTTGTCGGGTTCTGGAAATATTGTTTGAACTGGGATATTATGCAAATTTTGAATCAGTGGCCACACTTCTTCATCCTTCTTCCATTCATCCCTTGCTTCTTTTATCCAATCTGGTTGGATAATAGAAATAACAGAAAACAATGCTTCCACATCCTCATCCTTTCTTGACAGTGCATCTGGAACAACAGTTTGCTTCCATTTTTTGTAGATGATTTCAAAGTCATAACCCAACATCTTTGTGACCCATTTTTGTTTCCCTTCAGAGGATAATATTTGTCCTAAAAATTATTTAAGACTATCATGATCCATTTTTACCTTGAAGTGTCTTACAATTAGGTAGGGTCGTCATTTCTTAAGTGCATGTAATATTGCCAACATTTCCTTCCCATAAATAGCTTTGTGTAAATACTTTCCTTTGATTGGACGACTTTCGAAAGTAATGGGTGTTTCATCTTGCATTAAAACAACACCAATTCCATTTACTGAAGCATCACATTCCACAATAAAGGTTTTGTGAAGTCTGGTGTAGCTAAGACTGGTGCTTGGCACATTGCCTCTTTAAGATGTTCGAAGGCCTTTGTTGCTTTTGGAGTCCATGAAAATG